>JASVEL010003998.1:0-54796 GCA_032618575.1 Nicotiana noctiflora
CACTTAAGGAACGTGCTGGAAAGATTTAAAACATATAAACTCTATGTCAAGAAGGGAAAATGTGAATTGAAAGTCGCGAGATAAAGTTTCTAAGCCATTTGGTTAGTGAAAACCAAGTGTTGATGGATACAAAGAAGGTGCAAGCAATTATCGATTGGTAAGAACCAAACTGGATGAAGGAACTTAGATCATAGTCGTTATGCTGGTCATCTGGGTGTTGAAAGGATGTTGGCATTGCTATCTAGGAATTATTTTTGGCCATAAATGAAAGATGATATTGAGGCCTATGTGAAGATTTGCCTCGTTTGTCAACATGACAAGACATAATGAAAGAAGGAAGATATTTTGCTACAACCTCTACCTATTCCGGAGTGTTCGTGGGCTTCTGTTTGTATGGACTTTACCAGCGGGCTTCCAAAAGTTGTTGGCAAAGCATCAATTATGATGGTGGTGGAAAAGTTTTCAAAGTATGTGATTTTTATTGCTGCTCCAACCGTTTGCTCTTCTGAAGTAACTGTTGAACTATTGTACAAGCATGTTGTGAAATATTTTGGGGTTCCAAGGGATATTGTGAGTGATTGGGATGTGAGATTTGAAGGTCGGTAATGGACTGTTGTGTTCAAATTGATGGGAACTGATTTGAAATTCTGTATAACAAATCGCCCTTAAACCGACGGACAGACCGATCTGTTGAAGATTAATTAGTAAGTAAATAGTGTAGTGGGGCCTACCTATGATGAGGTGGCTTTAAGTTAGTTAGTTGTTAGTACATTGTATAAATACATGTATATACACTGTAAATGATATACAGAGAGTAATAACACAATTGACGGTTATTACATTTTCATTCTCTCTCCATCTTTTTCATTTCTTCTTCTTTCTTCACTGTAATTGCTCATCCATTTTCATGGTATCAGAGCTCTGGTGAAGCGTCTATTTTTTCAGTCAATTACAGTGAAATTCAATTTTATTATTTGAATCACATTGTTGAGCTATTGATCAATACATGCAATGGCAATCGACGGAACATCTTCAGCTCAAATTGACCGAGCTGCAAATACGATTGATTCTAGTGTAGATTTGGTTCATCATCATCACCCTCTCTATATTCATCCATCCGATACAAAAGGTACTGTTTTGATTTCAATTCAACTTCAAGGACCTGAAAATTACTCATTGTGGAATAGATCTATGAAGATTATTCTGCATGGCAAAAATAAACTCGGATTTGTGTTAGGAACTTGTAGTAAACACATGTTTGATCCAAGTTTGCATGAGCTATGAGATAGATGTAATGTGATAGTTCTAGCATGGATAATGAATACTGTATCTCCAAATTTACTTAGCTCGGTGATATATGCTTCGGATGCTTACAAAGTGTGGGAAGATCTACGTGAGAGATTTGATAAAGTAAATGCATCTAGATCATTCTATCTACACAAAGAAATCAGTAAATTGTCTCAAGGTTTATTGATTATTTTTGAGTATTTCTCAAAATTGAGAGAACTATGGGATGAGTATGAGTCTCTAGTTCCTCCTCCTTCATGTGGTTATCCTGAGTCGAGGAAAAATGCAGAACATTTTCAACTGGGAAAATTGTATCAATTCCATACTGGTTTAAATGATACATTTGATAATGTGAAGGATCAAATTTTGATGACTAGACCAGTACCTAATATAAATCAGGTATATGCAATGGTTGTCAATGTAGAAAGTCAGAGGAAAAACATTGTGTTAATTGGTGTTAATGATCCTACAGCTTTGTTAAGCAATAAGTCTTCCTTTGGTGGTTATAATCGAAGCTATAAATCTAGAAATAGTTCTGGTAGATTGCCTCTACAATGTGATTTTTGTCATCTTAAAGGGCACACTAAAGACAAATATTACAAACTCCATGGTTATCGTACTGAGTTTAAAGGCAGAAGAGGAGAAGGAGGTAATTTTGAGTCTAAAAGAGCTTATGCTCATACTGTTAGCATAGCTTCAGTCTCAGCTCAACAGGGGAATGCTGTTGATATGATAAATTCAACACATGAGTCAAAACAGGATAATGTTTCAGCTGGTGCTGGTGTTTATGCAGCACATTTCTTTACTCAAGGGCAGTATAATAAGATTCTACAGATGTTGAACAAAGGGAAGCAAACTGAAAACCTGGCTAATTCGGCAACACTGAGTACTGCAGGTACTATAGCAGCATTTATGTCTCATCTAGTAAATGATCACTGGATCATAGACACAGGTGCAACTAATCACATGGCTCATAATTTGAATCTTTTGAGCAACATTAGAAAGCTATCAGATGTTGATCAAAATTCTGTTCAACTTCCTAATGGTGAAAAGGTTATTATTAGTCATACTGGTGATCTTTCAGTGTTTAAGGATAAATCAGTACATCATGTTCTATATATTCCAGATTTCAAGTTCAATCTAATATCAGTTTCAAAAATCACAAAAGAGCTGAAGTGTTTGGTGGCTTTCTTTCCTGATTTCTGCATATTTCAGGAGCTCTTTACTGGGAAGGTAATGGGGATTGGTAAAGAAGAGCAAGGATTATACATTCTGAAGCCAAAGAAGTCAAATATTGTCAAACAGTGTTTGAAGTCAAAGCAGCCTTGCTCAAGTTCTTGTGTAAATGCAACTAGTAGTGTTTTGAATACTAATAAAGTAGTTCCTGATGAAATAGATCTATGGCATAAAAGGTTGGGTCATGCACCATTACAAGTTCTCAGAAGAATAGATGTATTACCTAAGAATCATTTGAAAGATCATTTCTGCACAGTATGTCCTATTGCTAAACAAACAAGAGTTCCCTTTCCTTCCAGCAATTCATGTTCTGTTAATGCATTTGATCTTATACATGCTGATGTGTGGGGACCTTATAAAGTTCCTACTCACAATGGTAGAAGGTTCTAACTCTAGTGGAAGACTATTCAATATTTATCTGGTTGTTCTTGATGCATGATAAAGCAGAAACTATTGTAGTTCTTAAGAATTTCTTATTATCAGTGAAGAATCAGTTTCAGTGTAGTATAAAGGTTCTAAGAATAGATAATGGTACAAAATTTCTTAATACTCAGATGACTAGACTGTTACAAGAGAATGGTATAATGTATCAAAGTTCTTGTGTATATACTCCACAACAGAATGGCAGAGTTGAGAGAAGACTTAGGTCAATACTTGATATGGCTAGAGCTTTGAGATTTCAAGCTTTTATTCCGCTCAGATTTTGGGGAGAGTGTGTTACCACAACTTTGTATATTCTTAACAGATTGCCCACTGTTATATTAAAAGGAATATCTCCTTTTGAAAGACTGTTTCACAAGCCTCCTTCTTTACAACACTTCAAAGTGTTTGGAAGTCTTTGTTATGCTACAAATCTAAAGAAAACTGACAAGTTCTGTCCTAGAGCTATTCCAGCAGTTCATTTAGGCTATTCATCTAGTCAGAAGGGATACATTTTGTATGATCTAATTTCAAAGTCCTTTTTTGTCAGCAGAGACACTGTGTTCAAAGAAGATGTATTTCCCTTCAAACATACTCATGCTACTTCTTTTCACTTATTTTAAGTTCTAGAGTTTAGAACTACTGAATGTTCTAACACTCCTACTTCTCAATCTTATTCAAATATTCCTACTTCTTCTCCTACTACTATTTCTTCATCTACATCTACACCTTCTTCTGATTCTTCATCTTCTTCTACTTCTCCTACTTCACATTCTTCTTCTTCTATTTCTTTACCTCAGTCTATACCTTCTACTTCTGTTTCATCTAATGTAAGAAGATCTTCCAGAATAACTAAACCTCCTATTTGGATGGAGGATTATGTTGGTTTGTCTAAATCCACCTCTTGTGCTCATCCTATTTCACAATGTGTCTCTTATGACTCACTCTCTTCTGCTTATAGAACTGCACTTGCTGCTTATTCTGCTATGTCTGAACCACAGTCTTATGCTGAAGCTAAGACTGATCCTAAGTGGATTGAAGCTATGAAGTCTGAAATATCTGCATTGGAGGCTAATCAAACTTGGTCTATTGTTGATCTTCCTCCTGGTAGGACTCCTATAGGGTGCAAATGTGTCTTTAAAGTTAAATACAAATCTAATGGAGAAGTGAAGAGATACAAGTCTAGGTTGGTTGCAAAGGGATATAGTCAACTTTAAGGCTTGGACTATAAGGAGACTTTTTCTCCAGTTGCTAAAATTGTCACTGTTAGATCAGTAGTGGCTTTAGCTGCAGCATCTGGTTGGTTTATCTTTCAAATGGATGTGCATAATGCTTTCCTTCAAGGTGATCTTCTTGAAGAAGTCTATATGCACATTCCAGATGGCTTTGCTAGCCAGGGGGAGTTACAGAAAGTTTGAAGACTTCATAAGTCTCTGTATGGGCTCAAACAAGCTCCTAGACAATGGAACTTAAAGCTGACCAATGCTTTGACTGATATGGGGTTTATTCAATCACACTATGATTACTCTTTATTACATACAAGCTAGGATGTGATGTTGTGATAATACTGGTGTATGTAGATGATTTGTTAGTGACGGGAACAAATTTGGCTCTTATTCAGCAGATAAGAGAAGAATTGCAGACCAGGTTCAAGATGAAAGATTTAGGTGAATTGAAGTTCTTTCTTGGCATTGAGTTTCTGAGATCAAAGAAAGGAATTCTAATGAATCAAAGAAAATATGCTCTTGAGTTAGTTTCTGAAATGGGCTTAGCAAGAAGCAAACCAGCTACAACACCTTTGGAGTTCAATCACAAGCTATCTTCTATAGAACTTGACAGATTTCTGCACAGCAATGAAGACACAACTGATAAAGAACTAGAAAATAAAACTAGCTACCAAAGGATAGTTGGGAGATTACTATATCTAACTATGACTAGACGTGATATTTCTTTTGTAGTTCAGGTACTTAGTCAATATATGCATGCACCCAAACAGTCTCATATGGATGCAGCTGTGAGAGTAGTAAGATACATAAAAGGCACTGCAGGACTTGGACGGTTTATGCCAGCACTTGAGACTACAACACTATCAGCCTTTTGTGATTCAGATTGGGGAGCATGTATAGAAACCAGAAAATCAGTCACAGTATATGTGGTGAAGTTTGGACAGGCTTTAGTATCTTGGAAATCAAAGAAACAAAGCACTGTCTCAAGGAGTTCTGCTGAAGCAGAATTTAGAAGCATGGCTTCTACTGTTGCTGAAATTGTTTGGTTGATTGGATTATTTGAAGAACTTGGTGTAAAAGTGAAACTGCCAGTGCAGTTGTTCTGTGACAGCAAAGCTGCAATTCAGATTGCAGCTCATCCAATCTTTCATGAGAGAACTAAACATTTTGATATCGATTGTCATTTTGTAAGGGAAAAAATTCAAAGTGGAATGATACAAACACAACATGTTGGAACAAAGGAACAGTTAGCTGACATTCTTACTAAAAGTCTATGCAAACAACAACATGACTATCTAGTAGACAAGCTGGGAATGAAAGATGTATTTCATCCCTCAGCTTGAGGGGGAGTGTTGAAGATTAATTAGTAAATAAATAGTATAGTGGGGCCTACCTATGATGAGGTGGCTTTAAGTTATTTAGTTGTTAGTACATTGTATAAACACTGTAAATGATATACAGAGAGTAATAACACAATTGACGGTTATTACATTTTCCTTCTCTCTTCATCTTTTTCATTTCTTCTTCTTTCTTCACTGTAATTGCTCCTCCATTTTCACGATCGTAACAATCATCTGCTTGAAGAGTACTTGAGGCATTATGTGCGTAGTTTTGTTAAAACATGCGCAGGTCTCTGGCAACTGAAATGAGAACTTTTGAGACAGTGCTGGGAAGACAGGCTGATACACCGTTGGAAATCGCTCAGATAAAATAAGGAGTCAAGTGTCCTGATACTTATAAATATGTCCGTGACAAGCATGAATTGCTAGCTGAGTCGTGAGACAACTTGAGGAAAGCGGCTAAGAGGGTGAGAAAGAATGACGGGGATGTCAACTGCTAGATTTTAGATAAGGCAAATTTAAAAAATGTTAGTCTATATATGTGGGCTAGGCATACATGTTAAGGCAGGATAGTGTTGGCTGGCTTGACTCGTTTTTGTGCAGGTTGTGATTTTGTGTGCTTCATTGTGGCACGAGTTAAAAGACAAAGTTGGGAAGTGGTTCCTGTGAATTTGTGTGTGCCTTGTTTCATTTCTGTTAGCTATCATAATCCAAGTGTTAGAAAAAACGTGAGGGAAAAAGAGAGAAGGTTGAGTTATTGTTTGGTGACTGTCGCGGAGTATCAATCAGAAAAAAATTGACCCTGTAACAATAACTATATGAAGTCAATATAGTGGTTTTTTTATATTCATCTCTAAATAATGGGTCAAGTGGAGCAGGTTAGGTTATAACCCATTGTTTAACTCATCTTGACCCAATCCATATTAGCTCAAGTACACTTTGGCTGGATTGGGCAATGACCTATTTATTGACTTAACCCATCTTGGCCCGCCCAAATTCAGCCCGACCTACCCATTTGTCATACCTACCAATACCCAATTGTTGATGCACCTGTCACCATCACCAGCTCTTAAATTGTAATAATTTGTGGAGAGTTGTGGAAATTTGTGAGAACTATAAAGAGCATTTATATATTTATAATAAAATAATTTTCCTTCAACGCCAATACCAGATTTTTTCTTATACGAAAAACGAAAGCATGCTTATTACATCATTTTATAGCATTGTCTACCTCTCTTTCCTTTGTTTTGCATTATTCAACTCCAGTTTATGTGGAAAAATAATGCAAGTTAGTTCTGCTTGATTATTAAAGTAAATTTAAATAATAATATGTAGAACTATAAAATGGAGTGCAGACATTACTTTCCTAAACAGACTATTCTACGGTTGTTTTTAACAATTAAAAGTAGGAGGAAAGACGTGTGAAGTTCGGGCTAGCTAATATCTGCTATTTATTTGATTTATCAAAGGCAATCGTGTTTATTTACTTACATAATTAGTCAATGCTTGGATTATAAAATATCTTTGAACAAGCTAAGTAATTAATAGTTATATAGAACAATCTCAAAATACGAGGGAATCTAGATAATATATCAGGCAATCGATAGGTGATAAAGTGTTGAGCGGACTTTAGCTTGTGCTGAAAATTTACTGAAATTGAGATTATTATTCCAGTAAATTGATGAGTTGAAGTTCCTAACAATTTCATATTGATCCATCAATCTTAAAAAACCAGCTTGGTTTGAGGTACTTTTATAAGGAACTGATTGGTTGGTTTCCTTAGGAAACATAATTCCTTTTCAGCCTAATTACTAGTACAATATTTTGTTTGGAACATAAACATTGTATTGATAATTTAATCACATATCGAATAAAAATTCTCAATTGGAAAACTTAGCATAATGCTTGTTTTCTTAAAGTATCTGCAAGACTGTCCTCAAGTGATTCTCATGTCCCTGCTTGCGAGAATACAATGCCCGCTAATGAACGCTATCACAATTCACAAGCATGCTAAGAAACAACCTGAACACGGCATTCATCAAATCATATAAGTTGCTCGTGTGTTAATAGATCCAACGACATCACCAAGAATTCATAGTGTCCGCAGAGAGGTCTAACACCCGTCTTCGATAATCGATACTTGTATTGATGGGAGATAATAGATAACCAGTGTGACAGTTGAGGTGCGCAAAAACCTCAAACACCTCCGTTATGAGGGGGGGGGGGGGGGGGGGGGGGGGGGGGGGGGGGGGGGGGAATAGAGGGATTGAGAGGAGTAGGATGTTGCGGAAGCCAAATGTATATAGTGTGAATGAGTCACAACTACTATACCAAAAATTATGGCAGCCACCAAATAATAAATAAAACAATAAAGCAACAATAAAAAGAACACTAGAATTTACGAGGTTCGGCTAATTTTGCCTACTCCTCGGACACAATCAATATTTTATTCCACTCCAAAATACAAGTGAAATAATACTAAAAAGAGAAGATACAAATGCCTTAAGAAGATGAGAGGGCAAATGAGAGGTGTGTTTAAATCCTAAACATAAGGCCTCCTTTTATAGGAAAAAATTCCCTACAAAAGGAGTGTCCAACCGATGTGGGAGAATTTTGACATTTCAACAAATCTCCACCTTGGCAAAAATTCCACATCTTCAATTTCTCTAACAAATTTTGGTTGTGTCTTCATCTTCAATCTTCAGTGTTCAACAATGTTGATCAAATCCAAACAATGTTGAAACTTGATCGATGTCACCGCTTTTGTCAGCATATCAGCATGATTCTCTGTAGTATGAACTTTCTTTACCGTGACTCCACCTTCTTCTATGATTTCTCGTACGAAATGATACCGAACATCAATGTGCTTCGTCCTTGCATGATAAACTTGGTTCTTCACTAATTGAATAGCACTTTGACTATCACAAAAAATTGTGATACCCTTTTGTTCAACACCATGCTCCTTTAGCAATCCTTGAAGCCAAATTGCCTCCTTCACAGCCTCTGTAATAGCCATGTACTCTGCCTCTGTTGTAGACAAAGCAATCGTTGACTGCAAAGTAGACTTCCAACTAACTGGTGCCTTTACAAAAGTAAACACATAACCAGTAGTTGATCTTCGTTTGTCGAGATCACCCGCAAAATCCGAGTCACAATATCCAACTACAGACTGATTGTCTTCCTGCTCAAAAACTAACCCGACATCTACAGTATTATGAATATACCGCAGAATCCACTTCACAGCTTGCCAATGCTCCTTTCCCGGATTATACATATACCTTCTAATAACTCCAACAGCTTGTGAAATGTTAGATCTCGTACCGACCATTGCATACATCAAGCTACCAACAACATTTGCGTATGGTACCTTTGACATATACTCTCGTTCAGCTTCATCAAATGGCGACATAGTAGTACTTAGCTTAAAATGGGGAGCAAGTGGAGTACTAACTGGCTTAGTCTTGTCATTTATGCCAAAACGTTGTAGTACTTTCTTCAAATATTCTTTCTGAGATAAATAGAGTTTCTTTGAACGTCTATCCCTTATTATCCCCATGCCAAGAATTTTCTTCGCCTCACCCAGATCCTTCATCTCGAACTCCTTCTTCAGTTGAATCTTCAACTTATCAATTTCTTCCGAATTCTTAGAAGCTATCAACATATCATCAACATATAGGAGAAGATATATAAAGAAACCATTTTAAGCTTGCGCAAATACACACAATGATCGTATTTGCTTCTCTTGTACCCTTGCTGCAACATAAACTTGTCAAATCACTTGTACCATTGTCTAGAAGATTGTTTCAACCCGTACAACGATTTTTCAAGTTTGCAAATCATATTTTACTTTCCAGCAACTTTGAATCCTTCTGGCTGAGTCATGTAGATTTCCTCCTCTAAGTTCCATATAAAAACGCAGTTTTTATATCCATCTGAACTAGTTCCAAATCCAATTGTGCTACCGAAGCCAACATAATTCGAATGGAGGAATGTTTTACAACTGGAGAAAATAATTCATTGTAATCAATTTCCTCCTTTTGAGCATATCCTTTGGGCACCAATCTTGCTTTGTAGCGAACATCTACTTGGTTAGGAAATCCTTCCTTCTTTGCAAATACCCATTTGCACCCAATTGCTTTCTTTCCCTTTGGGATATTGGCCATTCTCCATGTATGATTCTGATGAAGGGGCTGTATTTCATCATTCATGGCAATCCTCTACTTATCTTCTTCTGAACTTTGGACTGCGTCTTTATAAGTGGTGGGAACATCATCAGCTGTAACTGCGGTTGCACAAGCAACTGTCTCTATGAGACGAACAAGTTTCATTACTTTCCTTTTTGGCCTGCTGGTTGTTATTGATTCAAGTTGTTGTTGAGGTTCCTAAGTTGGAATCTCCTCTACTGTTCCAGAGGATAATCTTCATTTGTTTCCTCCTCTACTTCTTGTGTAGGAAAAATAAATTTTCCCTCAAACTCCACCTGCTTAGAAGCACCATCATCTTGTTTGGTATCTTCATTTGTTACCTTGTTTATCATAGCAGATTCATCAAAGGTAACATCCCTGCTGAATATTACTTTCTTTGTCATAGGACACTATAAGCGATATCCTTTGATTCCAAAAGTAATCCCCATAAAAATAGCATTCTTTGCCCTTGGATCCAATTTTGACTCTGTCACATGATAATATGCAGTTGAGCCAAACACGTGCAAAGAGTCGTAATCTACAGCAGGCTTTCCATACCATTTTTCAAATGGTGTCTTGCCATCAATAGCAACAGATGGTAAGCGATTAATAAGGTGGCATGCATATGTAATTGTCTTAGCCCAAAATTCTTTGCCCAAGCCAGCATTGGACAACATACACCGTACCTTCTCCAGCAAGGTCCGGTTCATGCGTTCTGCAACTCCATTCTGTTGTGGTGTATGTCTGGCAGTGAAGTGTCGGACGATGCCATCATTTTCACAAACCTTATTAAAATGAATATTTTTTTATTCACCTCCATTGTCTGTGCGAATACACTTGATCCTCCTGCCCGTTTGATTCTCCACCATCATCTTTCATTTGAGAAAAATTTCCGGCACTTCATCTTTGCTCTTCATTGTATATACTCATACTCTACGGGAAAAATCATCAACAAAGGTTACAAAGTAGTGCTTCCCACCCAATGAAGGTGTTTTGGAAGGACCCCAAACATCAGAGTGTACATAATCCAAAATGCCTTTAGTATTATGGATTGTTGTACCAAATTTAACCCTTGTCTGTTTCCCTTTGACACAATGCTCGCAAAACTCCAAATTGCAAGCCTTTACCCCTTTCAACAATCCTTGATCTGATAGAGTTTTCAAGGATTTTCCTCCAACATGTCCCAGGCGTATGTGCCATAGCGTGGTTGCTTCTGCCTCTTTATTGTCACTAGACGTCTCGCATCACTCCATTTTATGGAATAATTTTACATGTTATTGTTCTTTCGATTGGCCTTCATTACCACTAGTGCACCGGAGCATACTCTCATCACTCCATTTTCTGCAATAATTTTGAACCATTTTGATTCCAGGGCTCCCACAGAGATGAGATTTTTCTTCAAACCCGGTACATATCGAACATCTGTTAATGTTCTGATCATTTCATCATGGTTCCTTAATCGGATTGAACCAATTCCATATAAGGTAAGAGGGCTGTTATCCGCTGTTTGGACGATCCCATATTCTCCTTCTTGAAAGTCCACAAACCAATCCCTATTGGGACACATATGATAGCTACAAGCCGAGTCCATCAACCATATGTCTGATGACGTTGACGACTCCGTTGTAACTAATGAGAAATCCGAATCATCACAATCAGCTACATTTGAATCCATAATGGCCTTTCCATTGTTATGTTTGGCCTTATTATTCAACTTCGGACAGTCTTTCTTCCAGTGCCCCTTTTCTCGACAAAAGGCACATTCATCTTAGATCTTGACTTAGATCTTCCTTTCCTTGTCCTCGTTTAATTTTGAGGACGAACCCTCACGAACAATGCTTCTCCTTCTCCGCCCTTTTGGTTTTCTCGCTTTATTTGTTCATAGTTGTATAAAGCCGAACAAACTTCTCTGAGAGAAACTTCGTCATTTCCATGGAGTAGAGTAGTTTCAAGGTGCTCGTACTCGTCAGGAAGTGACGCCAACAACATCAAGGCCAAGTCACCATCATCATAAGTTGTATCCATATTTTGCAAATCCGTGACCAACTTATTGAAACTGGTGATATGTTCATTCATCGTGGTACCGGGAACATAGGTGAAGTGAAACAGTCTCTTCTTCATGTATAATTTATTTTGACTGTTTTTCTTCAAAAATTTATCCTCCAGTGCTTTCCATTATTTACTTGCAGAAGTTTCCTTTGTGTATGGATATTTCTGCTCTCTAGCAAGGTAGGATCGAATGGTACCGCAAGCAACACGGTTGATAATTCTCCAATCTTCTTCTCCAATAGCATCTGGTCTCCTTTATTTAATGGCTAGATCTAGCCCTCGTAGAAAAAGGACATCTAGAACCTCGCCTTGCCACATCCAAAAATGTCCGGACCCGTCAAAAATTTCTACCCAAATTTCGCATTTGACACAATTCTTGTCATAAGCGAAGATGCCAATGATGACGTATTGCTGACACTTGATGTATATTCTTCTTGTTTATTGTCTCTCATCTTTGACATAAATATTATTTAATAGTTGACGACACAAATTAAAATTATTTCCTTTCTGATGTGGAAGATCAGACTAAGCTGATAGAACCTTGACTCAGTTACCAAGATAAATATTTTCTGATATGGAAGATCAGACTACGCTGCAACCACAGAGCATACCAAGATAATACCTTGGTTCTGATACCAATTGTTGCGGAAGCCAAATGTATATAGTGTGAATGAGTCACAACTACTATACCAAAAATTATGACAGCCACCAAATAATTATAAATAAGACAATAAAGCAACAATAAAAAGAACACCAGAATTTACGAGGTTCGGCTAATTTTGCCTACTCCTCGGACACAACCAATATTTTATTTCACTCCAAAATACAAGTGAAATAATACTAAAGAGAGAAGATACAAATGCCTTAAGAAGATAAAAAGGCAAATGAAAGATGTGTTTAAATCCTAAATATAAGGCATCCTTTTATAGGAAAAAATTCCAAACATGTAATTTGAATATTAGGAAATTCAGGGTGTTAGTTAAAAGATGCCGTGGGCATGATCATATTGAATAGTACAGCTAGACTTTAAATAGCATAAATTCTCAGAATAAACTATGAAGTGAGGCGAAGATGCCGGAGAGAAAAAATATATAAGTACGGATGATAGTTGTGGATGGTTATCGCAATCTGTCGTCATTTGTGCAATTTACGACTTCGGATTTCTTCTCTTTTAATATCTTACTTTGTAGTCTTAATATATTATGGTGCTCCACTTGCTTAATTCTTTATTTTGCTGGAAATACATTGCCCTACTTGCTTTATTATGAGTTAGACGTGTTTTCTTTGCTCAAGCTATCCTCTTGCCTACCTAGATCTTCTGTGGAAAAGAGTTATCACACCAACCTAATGAATACTTCTCTGATCTTAATCTAAATTTACAGCAGTCAAACATGATCATATTGGGCTCATGAACAATTTAACTATAATGTATGAATACATTTGGCCCAATCCAATGGGTGCTCAGTACCCATAGCTCCAAACATGAACCTGCCAATATTATAGAGAATTTTTCAAAAAAGGCATTCATTAAAACCTAATTAACAATAAATAGAAACCCTTTTCTATATTACGTGATATAGATATGTTTTACGTTATTTTATAATGTATATAGTGTATTAAACGAATTGTATTCAATAATACAATATGAAATGACGCCGCACAAACAGGGATTCCTGTAAATCATAATCTGTATTTAGGTGTATTAAGCTGTATCAAGCGGGAAAAAAGTAACGTTTCAGCGCAAATCATGGGAAGGTGAATTTGTATTTAGGTATATTAAGCTGTATTAAGTGATGTCATTTCACAAAAAACGGGAGTTATACCATAAATTGGTGAGAGAAAAATATTTTGTACCATCTAATAATGCTTAAATATAGGAAAGTATTAAATTTAAATTTTTTGCTACAAAATAAAAAAGGTTATTATATTATGTAAAATCTTAAAAAGATATTTATATGCTATAAATATGGTACTAACATATTCTATAGGTGGTAAAAATTCCAATTTTATATGTGTCTTTACTTATAAAGTTATTTTTAAGTCATAGTTAATTTATATTTTAACCTCATCTTATCCCTTAAACATAATAAATTAATAGAATTTAATGTGGACGTTCGGTGTGATTATTAATGTCTTCTGTATAGCTAGCAGATAAGCATTAGCCAAAACATGAATTTATCCCATCTTTTTTTTTTTCCGGATTGTTTTATGCCTTCTTTACATTTTCTTTTTCTTAATAATTGAAAACAAGAAAATATATTGTTCTTGATGACGGCTAACGGTTGACCTTAGTTGGCGTGCTCTAGAATTGGCTATCAATATTTGAGGTCAACTTATCAATCAAGTGTTTTTGCTTTAGCTTTAATACATACTATCTAATCAATCTGACCATGAATTTTCTCATTCGAAGCACTAAAACTAAATATCATTGTTGGGATATATACCATTAATAATGTTAAAATAATTATACATTTAATTTTATAAAGATTTACATTGATATATAATGTATTGATTTGTGTTTGTTTTTAGTTATAGAGTAGATGATCTAGTTATATAGAGTTTAGCTTGTGTAGAAGATAAAATCATAGTAGTTATAAGTAAAATCATAGTTATGAAGAACACATTTGTGTGTTCTTAGTTATATAGTAGAAGATAAAATCATCTGTTCTTATAAGTTATTACGGTTATGTTTAATTTACAATCTAAGTTGTAATTGGACAAGTTATTTGTAACACAAGACTAAATATAAATTATTTTGATTATAAGTGGATGATTCTGCTTGTATGATTAGAAATTTTCTGTTTTACTTTGCACTTCTAGTATAATATAATATGTTGAATCGAAAATTGATTCATATAGGTTCTTTTTACTGGCTACTGTGACTGGAGATCCTGTCCTAAGGCAACTAAAAACTTTTCATTTGAATATGAATAAGGCAAGAGGAACTAGTTGGCATAACAGCACTGTCTCAGAAATTAAATACGAGATTTGGTTGATGAAGGAGCAGTAAGATAAATGTATTCATTTTTAGTTAAAGAGTGAAACTCAAAATAAGCAGAAAACATGGCAGCATAAGTGCAAGTGCGTAGACTTTAAAAGGAGTAGTACAAACTCTCAAAATAAACAATGAAGTGGGCCAAAAATGGTGGAGAGAAAATTATATATAAGTACGGATGATAACTCAGGAACGTTTTCTAGGTGTATGTGTACAGTTTTCGACTTCACATTTCTTTTATCATCTTGTCTGACTTTATAGTGAAAATAGAAATTTATTCACATGTCAAGTTGCTCTACTTGCATAATTGTTTATGTTGAAAAAGTACTGGTTGCTTCTTGAACTATACGTGGTTTGGCTACCGCATTGGACGGGGTTGTCGCATCATTTTTCTTTCTTTATTTTAAACCGTTGCGTCTTCGAATTTTACTACTGGCAATTGCTTATTGCTACATATGGTCTTCGTGTATGAGACATGCGTTAGCCACAGATGTCAGCTTCATCAGATTTGTTTGAATACTGGGAGTTATCCCATTTTAACTTTTCCCGTGCTTTTCATTTTCTTCTAATAGTTGAAAATATGAAACATAGTGTTATTGTTGTCAAATAGTGGATAATTAACACTTATTATTGTTAGGATCGAAATAATCAAGTGTCATGGGAAAGTTGGTAAAACAAATCTTGAACGACAATTAACCAGACAACAAAAGAGAAATATACCAAACGAGATACAAACATATAACGTGGTTCGGTCAATTTAACCTACATACACGGCAGAGATGAACAATCCACAATATAAAACAATAAACATACCCACTAGAATCCCACAACGTAAGTTATAGGGAGGATAATGTATATGCACACCTTATCCCTTCCTTGTGAGGATAGAGAGACTGTTTCCAATAGACCCTAGGCTTAGGAAAGTATAAGCACGACATTAATGAAAATGTTGACAAGAAGCGACAATACCAAGAAGCCATATAAAAGCAAAAGAAAAACAAGGAGATAGTAAGGTCATCAACAATGAAAGAAATAACAGTTAGTCATAAAAATCTACTACCAACAGAAAGCGAGACTACATGCCAACACTACTAGTATGAACACTCTAGTCTGCCTACTCTACTACCCTAATCTTCGACCTCCACACCTTCCTATCAATGGTCATATCCTCGGTCAGCTGAAGCTGAGCCATGTCTTGCCTAATCACCTCTCCCCGCCTCTTTTTTGGACTACCTCTACCTATCCATAGGCCTTCCATTGTCAACCTCTCACATCTTCGCACCAGGGCATCTCTGCTCATCCTCCTCACATGGCCAAACCGCCTAAGCCGCACTTCCTGCATCTTGTCCTCAATAGGGCCCACACCCGCCTTGTCACGAATAGCCTGACTTTTTATCTTATCTAATCTGGTGTGCCCGCGCATCCATCTCAACATCCTCATCTCTACTACCTTCATCTTCTAGACATGAGTGATCTTGACTAGCTAACACTCACTTCCATACAACATCGAAGGTCTAACTAGCACTCAGTAGAACTTACAATTATGCTTCAGTGGTACATTCATGACACACAAAACACTAGAAGTGAGTATCTATTTCATCCATCCCGCTCCAATACGATGTGTAACATCTTCTTCAATCTCCCTATCTTCCAAATATAATAGATCCAAAGTACTTAAAACTCCATCTCCTAGGGAGGACGTGCGAGTCCAGCCTCACTTCCCCTTCCCCTCCTTGAGTCTCGCCACTGAACTTACAATCCAAGTATTTTGTCTTCGTCCTGCTCAATTTGAAACATTTAGATTCCTATGTCTGCCTACGTACCTCCAATTTCACGTGCACACCATCTCTATTCTCGTCAATCAATACAATATCATCTGCAAATAGCATGCACCACGACATCTCCCATTGGATGTGGTGCGTGAAAACATCCATCACCAGAGCAAACAAAAAAGGATTGAGCGCCGACCCCTGATGCAACCCCATTACCACCAGAAAATGGTCTAAGTCTCTACCCACCATCCTTAATCGGGTCTTTACTCCATTATAGATGTCCTTAATTAACCTAACATAATCAACAGGTACACCTTTATCTTCCAAGTATCTCCACGAAACCTCCTTTGAAACTTATCGTATGCCTTTCTCAAGTCGATGACCACCATATGCTAGTCCTTCTATCTCTCCCTATACTGCTCCATCAATCTCCTAACAAGGTGGATGGCTTTTGTAGTCAAACGACCTGGCATAAACCTAAGCTGGTTCTCAGAAATAAACACACTCCTTTTCACCCTTAGCTCTACCACTCTCTCCCAGAATGTCATAGTATGGCAAGGCAACTTTCATACCCCGATAGTTATTGCAATTTTGGATATCACCTTGTTCTTGTATATATGAACCATCGTGCTACACCTCTACTCTTCGTGCTTATTCTTCATTCAAAAAATTACATTAAATAACCTAGTGGGCCACTCTAACCCCACCTTTCCCGCACTCTTCTAAAACTCCACCGGAATTTCATCCAGCCCGATCGCTTTGCCCCTGCTCATCTTATGCATAGCCATATCAACCTCATCAACTCTAATTCGCCTATAATAACCAAAGTCACAACAACTCCCGGAGAGTTCCAAATCACCCAGGACAATGCTCATGTCCCCCTCCTTATTCAAGAGATTATGAAATTAGGTTTGCCATCTCCGACGAATCAACCCCTCATTCAACAAAACTCTACCTTCTTTGTCCTTGACGCAGTTCACTTGGTCCAAGTTTCGTGCCTTCATTTCTCGCGCCTTGACTAACCTGAACAACCTCTTATATGCACCTTGGCCCTCAAGTTCCTCGTACATATGACTAAACATTGCAGTCCTGGCTGCCGTAATTGCTATCTTTGCCTCTTTCTTAGCCAACTTATAATGCTCTATATTCGCCCTTTTCTCCTCCCCGTCTACCATTTCCACCAATTTCAGATACACAACTTTCATGATATCCACTTTTCCTTGCACCTCTCCATTCCACCACCTGTCTCCATTATAACCACTATATAAAAAGAAAGTATAAAATATCGGCAGAACAACCTCACGAAGAGGCAAATACAAGTGGCACACTAATACTTGTCCCGTAAAATTTTACAGTAAAGATGACACACAACCCCAATATAGATATATTGTGGATGCTGCTGAATGAGAAGGAAGAATCCTAAATTTATACAAGTCCAAACCTTTTCCTACTAGAAAAAGGACTAGCCAAACATGGAAGATTATAATTTTCTTCTACAAGAACAAAAATACAAATATGGTAAACATGTTGTGTTTTCCTTCAAGAGATAGGAAAACCAAATACGTTAAAAAATTACGGCAACACCTAACAATTCTCCCCCTAAGCCTAAATTTTTTGGCGAAATTAATTTGATCCAGCTTCTCCTCAAAATATTCAATAATTCGCGTCTCCAAATCTCCACTACAAAGTTTGTCTCAATGTGAGTATTACTCCAATCAAATTTCTCATACAAAAATCATGACTATTGTTAAATTGGTTGCGACTAGAACTAAAATTACCAATATGAACCAGTTTTGAACTTTGCTCTAGTACCACTTGTTAGGACCAAAATAATCAGGTATCATGCGAAAGTTAGTAAAGAAAATCTTGAACGATGATAAATCAAATATGAAAAGAGAAATATACAAACGAGACACAAGCATATAACGTGGTTTGCAATTTGACCTACATCCACAACGGAGATGACCAATCCACTATATAAAAGGAGAGCACAAAATGTTGACAGAACAACCTCACGAAGAGGCAAATATATAAGTGGCACACTTACACTTGTCCCGTAATATTTCCTCCTAAACAAGACACTCAAAGTTCATATGGCTACATTATGGATGATGCTGAATGAGAAGGAACCAAATATGCGGGATTTAGAATTTCCTTCTACAAGAAGGAATCCAATTATGATAAACATGTTACCCTTTCCTTCAAGAGGTAGGAACATCAAATATGAAAAGAAAATTTAGGATAACACCTAACAGTTATTACTGTGCTTTGCGCATGTTCTTTTAGCCAGAATTAGGCTTACTCTTTCCATCCTGCCCATAGATTCATAATTTTACGAAACAGATGTAAAACTTGATAAAGGAGTAGTTATAGCTGAAATTTTGTTTTATGACCATTTAATGCACTAAAAATTTCTTTTATTTAGCTTTTGGAAAAACCAGTAGAAAGCAATCTTTTTGTTATAAAATAATAGAAGAATAAGAACAATATTGCAGAGAAAGAGAGAGAGGGAATTCTTATTGAATTTTGGGATGATTTACAATGGGGTAAGATCCCTCTATTTATAGGAGAAATTATGACTTAGTCACAAAGTAAAACTCTCCACAAGATAGACATTCACTCCAAATAGAATTATAGACATTCACTCCAAATAGAATTCTATTCTTAACACTCCCCCTTGAATGTCTACTCAATAAGTAATGTGCCTCATTAAAACCTTAACTAAAATAAAACCCAATGGGAAAAAATTTAGAAAAGGAAAAAGAGTACACATATCTAATAATACGCCTTTTGGTTGCCTCGTTAAAAACCTCGCAAGGAAAACCCTGTGGGACAAAACCTTGTAAGGGAAAAAGAGTGCAACGCGCATTAACTCCCCCTGATGAGAGCATCAATTCACATCCTTAAGTCTTCGCATCCCGATCTTGTACACTAGCTTCTTGAAGGTTGACATTGGTAGAGATTTTGTGAACAAATCAGCCATATTATCACTTGAACGAATCTGTTGCACATTAATATCACCATTCTTTTGAAGATCATGTGTGAAAAATAACTTTGGTGAAATGTGCTTTGTCCTATCTCCTTTTATGAATCCTCCCTTCAGTTGAGCAATGCATGCTGCATTGTCTTCATACAAAATAGTGGGTAACTTGTCACATTTCACACCACATTTATCTCGAATAAGATGTATTATAGACCTCAACCACACACACTCTCGACTTGCTTCATGAATAGCAATTATCTCAGCATGATTAGATGAAGTAGCCACAATTGATTGCTTAGTCGATCGCCAAGATATGGCAGTGCCTCCACGGGTAAACACATAACCTCTTTGAGATCGAGCCTTGTGTGGGTCGGATAAATACCCAACATCAGCATAACCCACAAGATCGGGACTGCAATTGTTGCCATAAAATGAGCCCATATCGGTAGTCCCTTTTAGATACCACAATATGTGTTTGATCCCATTCCAATATCTCCTTGTGGGAGCAAAGCTATATCTTGCTAAGACATTAACTGGAAAAGTTATGTCGGGCCTTGTAGTATTGGCAAGATACATTAGTGCACCAATTGCACTAAGATATGGTACTTCAGGACCAAGTAGCTCTTCATTCTCTTCTTGAGGTCGGAATGGATCTTTGTTCACATCAAGTCATCGAACAACCATCGGAGTACTTAATGGATGTGCTCCATCCATGTAAAACCGTTTCAGTACCTTTTCTATGTAGGTAGATTGATGAACAAAAATTTCGTTTGCCAAATATTCAATTTGCAAACCAAGACATAATTTTGTCTTTCCGAGATCTTTCATCTCGAACTCCTTCTTTAAATAATCAATTGCCTTTTGGAGTTCTATAGGAGTTCCAATAAGGTTTATGTCATCAACATATACGGCAAGTACAACAAATTCCGATGTTGTTTTCTTTAGGAAAACACATGGGCAAATGACATCATTTATATAGCCTTCCTTTAATAAATACTCACTAAGACGATTATACCACATTCGTCCTAATTGCTTTAGACCATACAAAGATCTTTGCAATTTGATTGAAAATATTTCCCGGGATTTTGAATTATTAGGCATTTTGAAGCCCTCGGGAATTTTCATGTATATCTCATTATCAAGTGAGCCGTAAAGGTAAGCGGCCACATCCATTAAATGCATGTCAAGTTTTTCATGGACAGCAAAACTAATGAGATAACGGAATGTTATAGCATCCATAACGGGTGAATATGTCTCTTCATAATCAACACCAGGCCTTTGTGAAAATCCTTGTGCAACAAGGCGTGCCTTATATCTTTGCACCTCATTTTTCTCATTTCTATTGCGTACAAAGACCCATTTATAGCCAACAGGCTTAACACCATTAGGTGTTTGGACTACAGGCCCAAAAACTTCACGTTTTGCAAGTGAATTCAACTCCGATTGGATTGCTTCTTGCCATTTTGGCCAATCAAGTCTTTGTCGACATTCTCCAACAGATTGAGGTTCAAGATCCTCACTTTCTTGCATAATGCTGGATGCAACATTATATGCAAAGACATAATCCACCGCTATATCCAATCGATTCAAATTTGTCCCAATATCGATTGGATTTATTGATAGTTCCTTATTTTCTTGAGTCTCGGGCTCAGTGGATTCCTCTTGAATCTCAGAATTTATTAAGTCGTGGATTTCTTCATGAGATTCTTTCATAGTGTCATTTTGATCATTTATTTTCCTTTTTCTAGGATTTCGATCTTTGGAACCTAATGGTCCGCCACGTTTCATGCGTGCTTTTGACTCATTAGCTATGACACTAGAAGATTGTCCAATAGGGACATTAATACGGATTGGAACATTCTCCGCAAGGATATGTGATTTTGTTATCCTTTTCATATCCGTAAATGCATCGGGCATTTGATTTGCTATTTTCTGCAAATGAATAATCTTTTGTACATCTTTTTCACAAATAGAGGCACGTGGATCAAGATGAGATAATGATGGATTTTTCTACAAAATTTCCCGTTTGGTTTCACCAACTTCTCCCCTAATTTTGGGAAAAGTGTCTCATCGAATCGACAGTCTGCAAATCGTGCAAGTAAATAAATCTCCCGTTAATGGCTCGAGGTAGCGAATAATGGAGGGCGATTCAAACCCAACATATATTCCTAACCTTCTTTGCGGACCCATTTTGGTGCGATATGGCGATGCTACAGGCACATATACTGCGCATCCAAAAATTCTTAAATGGGATATATTAGGTTCATGACCCAAAACTAATTGCAACGGGGAATATTTATGATAATTTATCGGTCTGAGACGAACTAGCATTGCTGCATGCAAAATGGCGTGACCCCAAACAGAAGTGGGCAGCCTCGTTTTCATGAGTAACGGTCTTGCTATCAATTGCAGACGTTTAATTAAAGACTCTGCAAGACCATTTTGAGTGTGAACATGAGCTACGGGATGTTCCACTTTTATCCCAATTGATAAGCAATAATCATTAAATGCTTGGGATGAAAACTCAACAGCATTATCAAGTCTAATAGACTTAATTGGATTATCAGGAAATTGTGCCCTTAATCGAATTATTTGTGCCATTAATTTTGCAAACGCGAGGTTGCGAGATGACAATAGGCACACATGAGACCATCTAGAGGATGCGTCTATCAAGACCATAAAATATCGGAACGACCCACTAGGTGGGTGAATAGGTCCACAAATGTCCCCTTGTATACGTTCCAAAAACGCAGGGGACTCAATTCCAACCTTTGTTGGTGATGGTCTAATAACTAACTTGCCTTGATAACAAGAAGTGCAAGAAAATTCATCATTTAAAAGAATCTTTAAATTCTTTAATGGATGCCCATTTGAGTTTTCTATGATTCGTCTCATCATAATTGATCCAGGGTGTCCCAATCGATCATGCCAAAGTACAAAAGTATTGGAGTCGGTAACCTTTTAGTTTACAATAGAATGTGCCTCAATTGCACTAATTCTTGTCCAATACGGGCCACAAGACAAAGATGGGAACTTCTCAATAGCCCTTTTCTGGCCAGAGGCATTTTTGGTAATGATGAGATATTCAAGATTATTCTCATCTATTGTCTCAATATGATATCCATTTCTGCAGATATCTTTAAAACTCAACAAGTTCCTCTTGGACTTGGAGGAGAACATTGCATTCTCTATGATAAGTATTGTTCCCATAGGCAGAGTTATAGTAGCTCTTCCATAGCCTTCAATTAATTTACTACTACAGAAATTGTAGTAACATCTACCTTACACATACTTAAATAAGAGAAATATTTCTTCTCTTTGAATATTGTATGTGTTGTACATGAATCAATTAAGCAAATATTTTTACAATTGAACTTTGATCCAAGTTTGCTTTGTGAGGACCATATTTGCTTCCCATGATTTGACATACAAAACAAAATATACGAATAAACATTAGTATTTTTTTTGAGTGTATACTTATAATACTAATGAATAATTAAAATTGTGATTAAATATCTCTATGTACTGTAGCATGTATCAAGTGCTCTATACTTATGGATATATAAGAAAATAACATCCACATACACAAAATAACATTTGAAGACGTAGTTATGTACAAACATTTCTAAAAAACATGTGTTAACTGCAATTCTTCTTGTTGTAATCACAATGTTATATTAAAATAATAACAAATACTACTATCTTATTCTCTCGTTTTGTTTCATGTAAAAAAAACTAACTACCACAATAGTGTAAGATAATAACAAGATAGCAACAGTATATTATATCACATTTATATACTAGTGTGGTCAATTTAAAGACAGGGATTCGTACCCTTTTGTTCAAAACCAGTAACTAAATTTTCTTTTTCACATCACAGTATTACTCTAATAAATAATATATTAATCATTGAATATTAAGCAAACTCAAAACATTGTTTAAAACAAAAACTAGAATTATTTTTAATCGAATGAACTGACACTAATTCATAAAATAAATAATACGAATTGATACTAATGCCTACTAGTTTATTCACTAACTAATACAAATAAGCAAAATAAAAATAAAGTCAAACTACTCAATCATCTTTAACCACGGATCCATCACCGATCAAGTGGTCTATTTTTCCATCAGGGCGCTCAAAGAAGTCTGCCACATCCAAGTGGGTGATGTCAAAATCATTGTCAGAGACAAAATTGGCTTCATGACCTTTATTCTTTAGAGATGCTTGATAAAGATCAACCAAATGTCTTGGTACACGGCAAATTTTTGCCCAATGCCCTTTTCCACCACAAAATAAGTGGATCTTTGACTGTGAGATATTCAATTTTCAACTCTTCATCAAGGTGATGGCGCAAGAAAATCAAGGCCTTAGCACAGTCTTGGGTGGATGCTTTATTTCTGTCTTTAATGGCGTCTCCAAGACCCATTGCATCTAAGTGGATTTCAGCATCCAACACCCATGGCATATAGTTCTTGCCCGAAATCTCAAGGGCAACGAACTTTCTTTTCATAATGTCAGTCATAATTAAAAAAGAGGAGAAAAATTACCTTAATCTTCTGAAAGAGCTTCTTGAGACGGTAGAGTCCCGTGCTGATAACGTGTTATAAAATAATAGAAGAATAAGAACAATATTGCAGAGAAAGAGAGAGAGGGAATTCTTATTGAATTTTGGGATGATTTACAATGGGGTAAGATCCCTCTATTTATAGGAGAAATTATGACTTAGTCACAAAGTAAAACTCTCCACAAGATAGACATTCACTCCAAATAGAATTATAGTCATTCACTCCAAATAGAATTCTATTCTTAACACTTTTAGCATTATTTCACTTTTATTCCTTTCTGTTTTGCATTTTAAAACTTCAACTTATAAAAAATAATGAGATGAGATTATAGTGCTTGATAAGTACAGCAAAACAAAATTGCGTGTGATTAAAATTATTTTGACTGGAAATATCAATTTCCTAAACAGATTATTCAACTGTAAGACTTAACAACTAAAAAGTGGGAGAAATGACGTGAATAGTGTGGCCAACTACTAATTTCCATTGCTTACCTTTTTCTTTCGGTAACAAGGAATTGATTGTATTTAATATTTTGTAGTTAGTCAATGCTTGGACGGGAAGTATTATAACATAAAAGAATTTAACAATGTAGTAATTTCGAACATGTTGGGTCACCGATGGGTTATTTTCTTCTTAAAATGTATTTTAATTCATTAATTAGTGGTATAACAGTAATTTGAACATTAGAGCAAAATTAGCTACCCATGGGTTGAATTTAAAGATCTAACAAAAAGCCTTAAGGCGATCTCATTCAGACACGCCGATATACAGTCGTTACATTTGCATTTGTACCTAGTTTAGGGGTCATCAGGGAACTTATACCTACTTTACACAAAAAAATCGAAAGTTTACTCACTTTTTAGATAACTCCACTCGTACGGACGACGGATCTGAAAAAATAAAAATTTATGTCTGAAGTTTGAACTTCAAAATTTTTTTTTCTGAAGTTTTCCAGTTATGAGCCATTGTTGTGTGGTCCCTTTCGAGCGGTTCCTTCTTTTCTTTTTTCGATGATTTAAAGGCGACAACTCTTTTCACCATGGAATTTGGGCTTAGAGCTATGAGCTATAACACATACGCAAGAAGGCCCCCCTTTTCTTTTCCTCCTGGCCGTGTGTGGGCCACACTTCAAAAAGGCCAAAAAGGGGGTCTCCTATTTCTCGTCCCATAGAGAGTCTCCGCATTGCGGATCGCCCGAACCAACCTAAGATAGGGCTGGCTCTGACGAGTGCCATAATAAGAAGCAAGCGAAGCAGCTAGAAGTACTCGCTTCACGCCCTTGAATTATTATTCACGAATGAATTGGGAAAGCCAACAGAAAGATTCGATTCTGACTTCGTAGAGCCGGTGCTGCTGTTGCCTGCGCGTAGGGTCGTCCCCCACTCCCATTCCGGGGCGCTAAGGGGCTTTTATTTTTGGAATAGACGGCAGTATTGGAAATCTTTATTGGACCGTGATAGCCAGCTAAAACTTAACAGGTGTGACCTTATCAAAGCAAAACTTCATATATTTTTGGATGGAATTTGACCTGACTTACAAAAACAATAAGAGAAATCATAGTGCATGGTAAACTTCAGTCCATAATGCAAACTTCAAACTAATTAGCAAAGCTCTCTCGTCAATTCTCAACAAAGCAGAACATTGGAAGCTTAATTATTTAATACATGCACCAATATTAATGAGCGACAGAGATGTTTTGGAAAAAAATATTATAAATACGCAAGTCGTAACTGCTTAACAACAGAATAACCATCAGTGCCTCAGCGCACATATTCTTTTGTAAAGCTTCAATTGTGTATGTCTAAAGTTTCAACTTCAGAATTTTTTGCGGTGTCACTTAACAAAGCAAAACTTCGAATATTTTTGCCAGAAGTTTAAGCCTCAACATTCGAGAAGTGCTCTGCCTCTACCACGACCCTACTGCTCTGCCTCTACCACGACCATGACCACGACTGCGCCCAAGGCCTCTTGTAGCCTCAGTGTGTGGTTGTGACGACCCGGCCCGTCGTCACGGGAATTACCACCCCGTTATGTTGAAATTGTATGTTTTATGCTTTTATATCAATGTTAAAGTCTATCGGGTGATTTAGGAGTGATTTGGATTGAAAATGAGGCATATAGCCTTTTTGAAGGAAACTTGAATAAGGAAAGTCAACCCGGAGTTGACTATTTGGTTAGAGGGCTCGGAATCGGATTCTGATGATTTGGTTAGTTCCGGGAGGTGATTTGTGACTTAGGGGAGCAATCGGAATTGAATTTGGAGGCCGGTGTAGAAATAGGCTTGAATTGGCTAAGGTTGAATTTTGGCGAAATCCGAACGGTAGGTGAGATTTTGATCCGGGGGTCGGAATGGAATTTCGACAGTTGCAATAGCTCCGTTAGGTGATTTTGGATGTGCCTGCAAAATTTCAGGTCATTCGGACGTCGTTTGGTCGGGTTTTTGATCGAATGTGTAATTCAGAAAGTTTTAAGAAATCTAGGCTTGAATCCGTGTGTAATTGGTGATTTTGATGTTTAGGATGGTGTTTTTATGATTGGAACAAGTTTGTATCGTGTTTTGGGGTATGTTGGTGGTTTTCGTTGGGGTCCGGGGGGCCTCAGGGTGAATCCGTACCATCATCCGGCAATTGGAAGCAAGAAAAGACCTGCTGTAATCTGCAGATCACTGGGCAGTGATTTGGCCTTCGCGTTCGCGAGGGCACGGCCCGCGTTCGCGTATGCCAAGTTCAGCAGGCATCGCGTTCGCGATGGGGGTATTGCGTTCGCATATTGGAAAGGCTGGGAAGCTTCGCGGACACGTGAGTGAAGGTCGCGTTCGCGTATGAGGGAGTTAGGACGCATCGCGTTCGCGTGGGTTTAGGCCGCGATCGCGAAGAAGGAATTGGCGAGGCCACGCGTTCGCGTGGGAGACTACGCGTTCGCGTAGAGTAATAATCCGGAGGCTGGGAAGTTGACCTTCGCGAACGCGTGAAGGAGTGACGCGTTCGCGATGAAGAAGAGGAAAAAGGCATCGCGTTCGCGTGAGAGGCGTCGCGAACGCGATGAAGAAAATAGGTTGGCAGTGAAGTTAAGTTCAGAACAGAACCAGTCGCGGGTTTAATACCCAAAAACGCCATTTTTGAGTTCCAAGAGAAGAAATTGACGGGAATTGCTGGGAATTCATCGGGGATTCGTTGGAGGTAAGTTTTGTGGCTTAATTACATCATTTTAACATGAAATCATGGGTTAAATTTTTGTAAATGGAAGATTAAAGGTGGGTTTGAGCCCTAGGCCTAAATTAAAGAAAAACACTGATTTGAGTGGGCAAATGGAGTCCGATTTAGGTAAATTTTATATTCCTAGACTCGTATCGAGATGAGGATTCCGAATATGTGACTTTTGTAATTTTTCGACAAGCGTACCGAAAGTCGGGTTTTGACAACTTTGGGAATTTTGATGTAAATTGAGTTGTATTGATTGGGTGTCGTCCCATTCGCCTAATTTGTTCTGTTTCTACTGTATTTGATCAGATTCTACGCGTGCGGAGCTTGATTCTCGTGGCAAGGGCATTGCGGAGTAGTCGTCGCGCCGTTTTGAGGTGAGTAATAGATGTGGGTGATGACCAACGGGTTCGAAACCCCGGTATACCACTTTGTGACGGTGTATAGAAGCGAGACACGTACTCTCTTGCGAGTGCGAGGTCGATTGTGATTGGGGACTATGGCTTAGTCTGACTTGTTGATACTGTATTATGATATTAGGCTATTGTTGAGCCGTCGAACCTCCTTCTCGGATGGTTGCATATTATATATTGTGATAATGGCCACTCTTGAGCCGAGGAACCCCCTTCTTGGGTGGTTGAGTATACATGTGGGCCGTGAGCCGGTTATTGGATCCCGCGAGGATCGTTATCATTGTCTTATCATTTAGACATGCTAGTTACTACCAGTCCGTAGCTATTTCTGTTATCATGCTATTTCCAATCTCTGGAACTTGATATTACTGTTTTCAACCGAAAAATGATAAAAGATGTTTTCAAAAACTACTTTTGAGCCTGCGAGGCTGTAATTGCATATTAGCTGACTGGTAGTGGATCGGGCTGCACGCCGCATCGGTATATATGTTGGATCGGACTGCACGCCGCAGTGATATTGTGCTTGGGCTGTAGGAGCCCCTCCGGAGTCTGAACCCCCACAATGAGCACGGGTACCCAAATTGGATCGAGCTACGCGCCGTAGCGGTCATATCATGCATTGCATTGCATTTAGCTGCATCTGCTAGCTGTTATACTATTTTGCTGGTACTGGTTGGTACAGGTACGGTTGATATCGATTATGTGACAGGGTATTTGATTACGACTTTACATAGTGCTTTATTGCGGATTTCTTATCTGCATTGTCTTACTCTTGTTTATTACCACTGAGTCCGGCGATACTCATTTTACTCCCCGCACCTTGTGTGCGGATCCAGAGGTACCTCTCGGCGGTGATCCGGTGGCTGTGCGAGGCGACATTTGTGGATATTCGAGGTAGGTGGCAGAGTCCGCAGGACCCGATATTCCTTCCTCTTGTCTTTTGATTTTGTATTGACATTCCTTTCCGCACTTGGTATTCTTGTAAACCTTTATACACTCATGTTCGGTAGAGGCTCGTGACTCTTGACCCTTGGTCTATGGGAGTTGATGTATTACGGGACTTGGTTCCCCGTTTTCGTTACATGTATCGTTGTTATTTCGTGAATTAATTTGCTTAAATGGGCTAAAGAGAGCTTCTAGCTCCGTGGTTGATATGGATTGGTCAGGCTGGCTTAGCAATGTGCTGGGAGCCATCACGACCGGATTTGGGGTCGTGACAAGTTGGTATCAGAGCCTAGGTTTACTAGGCCTCATGAGTCTTGAGCCGGTTAGTAGAGTCTTGTGGATCGGTACGGGGACGCCCGTACTTATCCTCGGGAGGCTGCGAACCTTTAGGAAAACTTCACTTTTCTTGAACTCTGTCGTGCGATCTTGTTGTTCGAGAACTGAACTTCTATATTCTATTCTCTTGCGGATGGCGAGAACGCGAGCATCGGGACGAGGTGGACGACCTCCATTGCCACTGTTAGAGGCCGTGGGCGCGGTCGTGCTAGAGGTAGAGGTAGGGCGGCGAGGCGGTGCCGAGCCGACCCGCTCGTTGTACCAGTTCAGGAGCAGGCCCCGGTGGTTGATGCTCCAGCGGCCCCGGTTCGGGGCCGGACTATATCTATTGATATTCCCGGTCTTCGGGAGACTCTTGCTCGGATATTATCGGGGTGTTCCGGTTTGGCTCGGGTAGTTTCGGCTCACCGCTACTGTAGCGACATCTCGGTCGGGGGGTGGTCGGCGGACCCCTGCGGCTCGCACACCGACCCGGTTGTTCGGGGACTTCGGACGCCGGAGGCGGTCCTCGCTCGGTGGTTGCACCGGTTATTCCTCCACTTCTCCAGCTCCGGCTCCAAAGCATATGGTTCGAGTTATGCCCGACGACGAGCAGCGTCGTCTTGAGAGATTTGGTAGACTTCGGCCACCCCATTTCAGTGGCGTTGAGGGCGAGGATGCCCGGGGTTTCTTGGACAAGTGTTAGAGGATGTTGCGGACGGCTGGTATTCTTGAGTCCAGCGGGAGTTTCATTTACTACCTTTCAGTTCACTGGTCCTGCATTTGATTGGTGGGAAGATTTTGAGAGGCGTAGGCCTGCAGGAGCAGCACCTCTCACATGGCGGTAGTTCTCTACTCTCTTTCTAGAGAAATATGTACCTCAGTCTCGTCGCGAGGAGCTACATCGCCAGTTCGAGTGGTTGGTTCAGGGCGACATGTCTGTGACCCAGTATGAGCTCGGATTCACACGGTTGGCTAGGCATGCCACATGGATGATCCCTAATGATAGGGAGAGGATCGGGAGGTTCATTGATGGCCTCAATTACTCTATCCGCATTCTTATGACCGAGAGAGAGTTTTGTCATCATCATTTGAGCCAGGTTGTTGATATGGCACGCTCCGTTGAGGCGGATCATCATCGAGAGAGAGAGGAGCGGGAGGCCGAGAGGCCTCGTGAGTTCTGGTAGTTCCGGTGGTGCTCCATCTAGAGGGCCTTCCCGGCGAGCAGAGGTCGATCATCTAGACCTTCTCGTTCGGGCCGCCCAGAGCAGCAGAGCGGAGGTTCTCATGGTCGTGGTCGACATGGGTTTCGGCAGGGTCGGTCATCACTTGGTGCCACTTCCGGCCCGGGGTGCGGCACACTCGCTCATTAGCCCGGGGTTCTTCCGCGGCGAGGGGTTCCCCTCGGTCCCCTTCTCCGGCACCGAGTGCATGTTATGAGTGTGGTGAGTTTGGCCACATGAGGAGCCAGTGCCCTCGACTCCGTAGGGACAGGACTCGGCGGAGGGATCAGCCCTCTTCTTCGAGCACCATCTCGGTCTAGTAGAGGTGGAGGTCGGTCTTCTCGTGGTCGCCCCGGGGGCGAGGAGAGATCCGGTGGAGGCCGAGGCACGGTTACTATGCACTTCCCGACGGGCGTGATGCGAGTTGCCTCCGATGCGTGATTACGAGTATCATTTACGTACGTCACGGAGATGCCTCTGTTCTATTTGATCCAAGGTCCACATATTCTTACGTGTCCTCTTATTTTGCACATCACTTGGGTGCGACTCGTGGTAGTCTTGATTTACTTGTTCATGTATCCACCCCCGTGGGTGATACGATCGTTGTGGATCATGTCTATAGATCCTGTGTTATATCTATTGGGGGTCTGGAGACCCAGGCAGAGTTGTTATTGTTGGGTATGGTGGACTTTGATGTTATATTGGGTATGGACTGGTTGTCTCCGTACCATGCTATATTGGACTGTCATGCTAAGACAGTTACATTGGCCATTCCTGGTATTTCTCAGATTGAGTGGCGGGGTTTGACCGATTTCGTCCCTAGCCGTGTGTATTTCATTCCTAAAAGCTCGGAAGATGGTTGAAAAAGGGTGTTTATCATACTTAGCTTTTGTGAGAGATGTGGGAGCTGAGTCTCCTAGCATTGATTCTGTACCTGTTGTGAGGGACTTCCCAGATGTATATTCCCCTCAGACCTGCCGGGCATGCCGCCGGACAGGGATATTGATTTTGGCATTGACTTGGTGCCGGGCACTCGGCCCATATCCGTTCCTCCTTATCGGATGGCACCAGCTGAGTTGAAAGAACTGAAAGAGCAGCTTCAAGAGCTTCTGGATAAGGGTTTCATCCACCTTAGCGTGTCCCCGTGGGGTGCGCCGGTATTATTTGTTAAAAAGAAAGATGGTTCCATGCGAATGTGTATTGATTATAGGCAATTGAACAAAGTGACGGTGAAGAACAAGTACCTTCTACCGAGCATAGATGATTTGTTTGATCAGTTACAGGGTGCGAGGGTGTTTTCTAAGATCGATCTTCGTTCAGGCTATCATCAGCTGAAGATCAGGGACTCGGATATTATGAAGACTGCATTCGGGACCCGATATGGTCATTATGAGTTTCTTGTGATGTCTTTTGGGCTGACCAACGCCCCAGCAGCATTCATGCATCTAATGAACAGTGTGTTCGGGCCCTATTTGGATTCATTTGTGATTGTGTTCATTGATGACATTCTAGTCTACTCCTGTAGTCAGGAGGATCATGCTCAGCATTTGAGTATTGTGTTGCAGAGATTGAGAGAGGAGAAGCTATATGCTAAATTCTCCAAGTGCGAGTTTTGGCTCGAGTCCGTAGCATTTTTGGGACATGTGGTGCCTCGTGATGGTATTCAGGTTGATCAGAAAAAGATAGAGGCGGTGCAGAGTTGGCCTAGACCGACCTCAGCTACAGAGATCAGGAGTTTTCTTGGTTTGGCGGGATATTATCGCCGGTTTGTTCAGGGATTTTCATCCATTGCTTCTTCATTGACTAAATTGACCCAGAAGGGTGCAGCATTCGTGTGGTCGGATGAGTGCGAGGAGAGCTTTCAGAAGCTCAAGACAGCGTTGACCACAGCTCCAGTGTTAGTATTGCCATCAACTTCAGGTTCATATACTGTTTATTGTGATGCCTCGAGAGTGGGGGTAGGTTGTGTGTTGATGCAGGAAGGTAAGGTGATTGCTTATGCTTCTCGGCAGTTGAAGCCACATGAGAAGAACTATCCTGTTCATCACTTGGAGCTAGCCGCCATTGTTCATGCATTGAAGATTTGGAGGCACTATTTGTATGGTGTGTCTTGTGAGGTGTATACCGACCATCGTAGTCTCCGGCACTTGTTCAAACAGAAAGACCTTAATTTGAGACAGCGGAGATGGCTTGAGTTGCTTAAGGATTATGACATCACTATTCTATATCATCCGGGGAAGGCCAATGTGGTGGCCGATGCTTTGAGCCGGAAGGCGGTCGGTATGGGGAGCTTGGCTTATATTCCAGGTGAGGAGAGATCATTTGCTTATGATGTTCAGGCGCTAGCCAATCGGCTAGTGACGTTAGACATTTCGGAGCCCAACCGGGTATTGGCTTGTGTTGTATCCCGGTCATCTCTATATGATCGTATTCGTGAGCGCCAGTATGATGATCCACATTTGGTTGTCCTGAGGGACAGAGTTCAGCATGATGATGCTAGAGATGTCACCATTGATAGTGACGGCGTATTGAGGATGCGGGGCCGGATATGCGTGCCCAATGTTGATGGCCTTCGTGAGTTGATTCTGGAGGAGGCCCATAGCTCGCGGTATTCTATCCATCCAGGAGCCGCGAAGATGTATCAAGATTTGAAACAGCACTATTGGTGGAGAAAGATGAAAATGGACATTGTCGGACATGTAGCACGGTGCCTCAACTGTCAGCAGGTTAAGTACGAGCATCAGAGGCCCGGTGGCGTATTTCAGCGCATTGTTATTCCTGAGTGGAAATGGGAGAGGATCACCATGGACTTTGTTCCTGGACTCCCTCGGACAGCGAGGAAGTTTGATTCAGTTTGGGTGATTGTGGATAGGCTGACCAAGTCTGCTCACTTCATTCCAGTTAGTACTACCTACTCATCGGAGCGGTTGGCAGCGATCTTTATTCGAGAGATTGTTCGGTTGCATGGAGTTCCGGTGTCTATCATATCCGACAGGGGTACTCAGTTCACTTCTCAGTTTTGGAGAGCATTTCAGTGAGAGATGGGTGTGAGCACGTGATTTTTACCATACACATGAGTTATTCCTATAAAATCCAAAATAAATGACTTTCCTTATTGTTATAATTTTGTGTGAATGTTGTGTTAGTTGTTTGCATGTTATTTGCGTGTGATAAATGAAAATACGAAAAATTGCATCTTTAGGAAATTAATTCATTTTTTATTAATTAAAGAAAAAAAAATTAGTTAGCTTTTAAATTGAAAATTGTCAAAAAGAAGTAATTAAGTTTAATTTTTAATTAGTTCCAAATAGTTACAAAATAAAAAAAAACACAAAAAATACAAAGGAAATAAAATACAAACAAATACAATACACTACTTAAGACAAAGGGGACGAATTGGGCTGAAATGTATAGCCCAGACCAGTAGCCCAATCGGCTGAACCCCTAGCCCAAAAATACCCAGCCCAACACCCTTGTCCAGTGATTAAATCCTAGCCGTCCGTAAACTTTGATCCAACGGTTGAATTTGGTTATTACAATTTAAGTATATCAAACCTTAAGACACAACCTTAAACATTTTTCAAACACTTCCTGTCTTTAAACTCAAAACACAGCCGACCCTTTCATCTTCTTCATTGCCACAGCGGCGCCGCCGCTAGGGTTCCGCCACCCATGGCGGCGGCCGGCCATATTTCACGGCGAAACCAACCCCAAAACGATCCCCACCTTCTCCTCATCACTCCCCCGCCATTAGTCACCTCCAAAACCCAACCAAATTCCTCCAAATTCTAACCCTAATCCGCGCCGCCATCCCTCCCCATGGCGGCGCCGCCTCCCAAACCACCCCAAATCTTCACCTCACCTTTCTTTTAACCCCCATATGTCCGTGACAACGATTTCAAGTCAAGAATAATGCTGTAAAAAGTCCAAAACCGCCGGATTCGAAGCCCGTTTCGCTGAAAATTCAAGAGAAGTTGTTGAAATTCAAGACTCGTAGTTTGTTGAAGAAAGCGAGAAGAAGCCTGGCAAGAGAGGCAGAAGAAGGAAAAGAACTGAAGCTGAGGCTTCTGAATGTCACGATAACGATGTCACTGCCGGTTTGAATGCTGGGAACCGAGCAGACCTTGTCAATGTGCTCAAAAAATAACTTCATGGTTCACCGGGGAAGCTAAAAAAAAAGAGAGCTAAGTTCCTTTTTTAATTCTGTTTTATGCATGGAATATGTTTTTTTCTCATATATTTTTCTTGTTTTATTTTTTGTTCATATGTTGAAGATTAGTGAATTAGTTTAGGAATACATGTTGTTTTCTTTTAGTATGAATAAGATTAGTGAATACATGCTGTTTATGATTTTATTTCTTGTGTCGAGGGTTAGTAGATTGAAAGCATTGCGAATTTGTTCCTTGATTCATGATTCTTGTTAGTTTCTGGATTTTTAGATTATGTTAGATTGCTGTTAAAAATATTAGTTTCTGTTTCCTTTAGATTTCGGGAATTATCTGTTAACTGTTGAAATTTGTCGATTGATAGTTCTGAATCTGTTTGAGACGATTGATTAGTGGAATTGTGATTAGTGTTGATAAACACTTAGGGTCGATTGGTTATAGCTGTTAGTTAGTGACTAAGCTTGATTAGTGAATTCGACTTTAGATTAGTTTATATTCAAGTTAAGTCGATAGTTGAAATCACTTGATTCTTAGCAACCTAAGGTGTTTTACTAAATAGAATCAATTGCGGCTAGTTGTCTCGATTAATAAGATTCACCATCTCTCAATTGTCCCCGCGAGTCTTGTTAATTGGATAATTAATCATAAGTGGCCATATTTGTAAATTGCCTAAGGTTGGCTATAGTTGAAATGTGTTTTTAATTAGCGAATTAATGTGAATTTAAGTTAGTTGAAGGGCCAATTGGCTAGTTAAGCAATAGTCACTTAATTGTGGCTATTTGATAAATACAATTCTAAAAATAGGTTAAAATAGGAGTAAAATACAGAAATTAGGAAAGTAATTAGCATTAAGAAGTAGGGGTAAATGGGGAATAAGAATTGGTATAGTGGTAATAAGTTTAAAAGAGGAAAGGGTACAATTGGGATAGGAATTGGCATAGTTGTTATAAATATAGAGCTTTTAGGGTAATTTGGGCATAACAAAAGGTATCTTAGTTAATAATAAAAGAGAATGAGGGCATAATAGGTAATACAAAGGAAATAGAATATGGTAGACTATTCTAGAAGGGGTCTTAGTGTAGCTTTCACTAGAATAATTGCACTAACTTGTGCAACAAGTTAAAAATGGGAGGGGTTTTAGTGAAATAAAAATTTCAGATTTCCTTTGATTTTTGGCCTATAAATAGGTAATTTCAGCTTGCATAAAAGGGGGTTCAATCTGATTTTAGAGTCTTCCTTAGTATATTTAAGCTATATGAACCCTAGAAAAAATCCCAAAAAATATTGGTTAAATTCCAGATCTGAAATTAACATTTCAGATTGATTTTTCTTCTATTTTGCCTTTAAATTCATTCCAAAAAACCAAAAACAAGAGGATAGTCTGTTACAAATCAGTGAGAAACAGTTTTCGGGTGAGATTTGGTTTTTGAAATAACTGGAAATTCTTAAAGTCCTCTCCTGGATTTGACTGATGTTCTCAATTGTTGCTGTTGAATCATTGGATTGTTTACTGCTGGAATTACTGCTGCACTGCCTGAATAAGTCATATTTTTGCTGCTGTATGTACTAGATCTAATGGATCTACCTTGATTTCAGGTACACATTTGTAACTTCAGGCTTATGGAAATAAATTGAAGTGATTGATCCCTTCTCTTATTGATCTCTGTTGACTTTACTGTTTTCGTTTGTGTATTGATATTGATTTAAGAAGTTTATTGTGAATATTAGACTGCTTAACATTTGTAATTGAGGTTTGGACTTTTAAGTTAGTTGAATTATTTTAAATTCTGCTAGTATATGGATTCGGAAGTTTTTTTGATTGTTAGATGCATTGAATTAGTATGCTTATAGCATAGTTGAAACTGTGTAATGGTATCTCTGGAATTTATATTATTAGTTAAAGGTTCCAATGTAAGTTCTGTAGTAACAAAAGGAATAGATTCGAAACAGGTGTATATTGAGCACTTCAAATGTGATGGTTTCATTGTTAAATGTCAAAGAGAGGATCAAAATGCTTAGATAGTGATTCATACAAAGTATGTTATTGAAGGCTTCACTGCTCGATAATAAAAATCAGATACTACACTGTTTTGCTAAGAAATTAATTTATAATAGCTTTGGCAAGTTGTAACAATTCGTTCATAAAGTATTTGATGTATCTTCAATTCAATTTAGTCGAATAAGAGCCGTAAATGCGCAATAGCTGGTTCACACTTCATTGTAAATAATAGGTTCACTTTTCACTATACGTAATAGCTGATTCAATTATGACAGATTCACACTTCACTGTAAATACATAGTAGCTAATTCACTAGAGTTAACAAAATTCACGTAGAGTTTCAATGTGAGCACTCCACTGTAAATACATAGCTAATTTTGTTCCTTTGTTAACGATTGCCTCTCCTGATCTTATGTTTGGACTTGTCTTAAGCCCATTAATGCTTAAATTGATAGACTAAGGTAATTTTCTTAATAACAATTAATTAGGATTTTCTTTCCTTTATATACAAAAATAAAACAATAGAAATTTAGTCACTTTAGGTATGACCTTTTAATAAAAGAATGAGTTGAGCCTCGCCGCACAAAAAACAAATACATAATTGCGGGGCCCTCAAATAAATTTGTTATAAAAGGCATAGACTCGGAAGGACCGTTTAGTAAATTTCACGGTCTTTCCCAAAGTTAATAAAGCCGATAGACTATTTTAGGGCACGATTTTAATATACCTTCCATTGAATGAGTGTGCACTTGGTGCGACCCAAATCCAAATCTCGGCAAAGCTGAAATACACCGAAAGTCATAGGCGTACTGGTTGCGGTATGACTCGAGGCGTGTTTTTGCAATGCCGCAAATTCTTTAAAATAATATCTATGTAAAAAGCACAGTATGTTGTTAAAACCCATAATTAAGTCAAACAAGAGTCGGGAACGACAGTGGAGTGACCGTGCTAAAACCACGGAATCCGGGAATGCCTAACACCTTCTCCTGGGTTAACAGAGTTCCTTATCCGGATCTCTGCTTCGCAGACATTTTTAAGAGTCAAAATTCCTCGGATTCGGGATTAACCGGTGACTTTGGACACCATTATCATTCCAAGTGGCGACTCTGATTAATCTCTAATAAAATCCCGAACCGATTGTCATTTAATTGGAAAAACTCCTTCCCTTACGTTATTTTATCCGTCTTGGGTAATTGAGCGTCGGGGTATACCCTACAAGTGTATTTATATGCTTTTAAGTGTTGGGGTAGTAAAAAGGGAGGTGTGACAGCTCTGGCGACTCTGCTGGGGATCCAACCCTGAATTTCGGTTTCAGGGTTTAAGAACTCGAGCTCCTTAGAACTGCCGTTCGCGTTTTTATTTGACTTCATTATGTGATTTGAACAACATGCTATGTGCTTTATCGCTTTGATATTATGTGAACTGTATATAAAATTGTGCCGAAAACCCTTCTCTCTTCTCCCTCGGGGATGTGCTTACTGGTTGAGACTCCCCTTTCCGTTAAAGTCACCTTAAACTAAGAAAACAGAGGCCGGATAAGTTACAAAGCCGATTGACTCCGCGGGTCACCGGTACGTGGCCCCCTCCTCGATTCGAGTTGTCCGCTCGGGTACACGGTCTAGCAATCCATGAAACCGTAAGATTTTGAACATAGGTTTAGGACGATTATTTGCATCATATTTGACTTAGGGGACTCAACACAAGGGTTGGGTCCGTCTAGGACAGGTGACCCGGTATTGAAAAGACCGAGCATGCTATGTGTTGCATTTTATTGTCCTTGATCGTTATGCGGACCGGCGAAAATCCCGAGATTGGAAAATGGTTGAAAAAAAAGAGAGAGAGAAGAAATTAAGGATTTATAGAAAATAGGTACATGGAAAATTTGAAAATTTGAAAAATAGGTGGAACATTTCTTTGAAATAATTGGTCAAATAATCTGACCGAACTACGCAGGTTTAATTCTCGCCGTTAGGTGGGATACGTAGGCAACCCTCATCGGGTCCAACCACCCCTATTAAAAAATCAAAAAAAATGTGTGTTTAATTTTGTCAATAAAATCGAAGTGACGCTGTTTTTAAAAATAGCCGGATGTTCCGAAAGGACGCCGGAAGGCTGTTTTTTGCAAAAATAGCCACTTTGAATCATTTTTTAATAATTTGCGGGCACAGCCTTGAAATATTCCTTGTGGAAATGTTGCAAGGCCATAGCCGCAAAATCAAGTCCGGGTTCATACCTTTTTTGCAAAAATAACCAAAAAATGTCATATTTTTTATTTTGTTATAAATAAGTCGGGTGATGCTATTCTTGCTCAAAATATGCCGAATGTCCCTCAAAAAGACACCGGAAGGCCGTTTTTGCAAGAATAGCTACTTTGAGTCATTTTAAATAATTTGCGGGCATAGCCTTGAAATGTTCCCTCGCGGAAATGTCGAAAGGCCATATCCGCAAAATCAAGTCTTGAGTCATCACTCAACTCTTCAAAAATATCCACTTTATCAAATAAGTCATTACATGGCTGGAATTTTGCAAAAAGAGCCACTTTGTCCAATAAGCCATTACATGGCCATTTTATGAAAAATAATCTTGTGTTGGTTTATGGTGATGCCGAACGTTGCCCCATGAGTCACAAGATTAAAAAAAAAAAATTTTTTAAGTTTATCTTTCTTAAATAATTTTTGCAAAAAATAGTCATTTTGTCAAATAAGCCGTTATGTGGCCAATTTTGTAGAAATAGTCATAATTGACACCAAAAAATATTCTTATTCTTGTAGAAATCTCCGGTACAAAATGTGAAAGTTTTTCAAGTTTGTAGTTGGAGTCGGCTTATATAATTTTCCTTCAAAGAAAAAAAAAATCAAAAAAAAAAATCGAATAAACATCTCTTTATTTCTTGCATTAATTTGCAAGAACTACGCTCGGTCTGATTCATGCGGGGTCATGATACGTAGGCAATCCACATAGGATTCGACCATATCCATAAAAAAAAAAAAAAAAAAAAACTACAAAAAAGAAAAAAAAAGGAAAATGAAAACCACAAAAAAAGGAAAAAAGAATAGAAAATAGTAGAAAAAAAAGAGAAGGTAATCAATAAGCGCAATACCTTAATGCTGACATGGTGGCTTTGTTGTGTCCGTTTCCAGAAAGGTGGTTGGTTGTGGTTCCAAAATAACTCTTCCTTATAATACAACGTCAGAGGACAATGGCAGAGAATCTCAAGGCTGAGTGGGTTGGTAGCGGCACCCGACAACAGTTGGTTGAACGGAACCACATGTTAGTTGAAGAAGTCAAAATGTTGAGACAACACGTGGATGAAATGTATCGGGCGTGGATGGATGGAAAATCACTACCTCCGCCACCACCTAGTTTCATGGACTCTGTCCTTACACCGAACCCGATGCCAAATATACCTGCCTATCGCAGCCTTTCCAGCCACCCCAATAGCTCCATCACTCGGTATCCATCTATTTTCCCCCAGGAATGCGCTCCAATCACATCCACTGTTCCCGACGATAAACACCCACCCGAAGCTCATGTTGCCCAACATTACCCCTCCGAGGTTGCTCATCAGGACCCCAAACAGAGCCCGCAGGTTGAACCTCCCCAACGACAAGGTCCAGTGGTCGTCTTTGCTAAAGGCCCTCTATATCGAACCCATGGATATCCTTGTAATTCTCCTGGCCCTTACTTCTCCCCACGAGCATACCAGAAACCCCACGGGTCAGGTTTTAGGCCAAATCAGGCCTTTAGAAATGAAAGGCTACTAAAACGAGAAAAGTCTCTTACCCCTTTGGGAGAATCGTATGCCAGTTTGTTCCACAAGTTGAAGCAACTGGGCATGTTGAAACCAATTCAGATAAAAATGCCAAATCATCGGTCAAAGAGGTGTGATTTTTCTCAAATGTGCGCATATTGCTCGGGCGCCCCGGGGCATGACACAGAAAAATGTTGGAAGCTAAAAAAGGCAATTTAGGAGCTTATCAATGCAGGCTACATTGCCGTACAAAATCCGGATATAGTCGACACCCGTATGGTTGATGCAGAAGGCAGTGGCTAAAGATATTGTGCTTGGTAATTGGAAATATGCTTCATTTGGGGTTTATCCAAAGTAGAATTTTTGGTGGCTTATTTTGTTGTCATTTCTGTTACCCGGGTTATTTCAGGGTTGTAATCCGGACGTTGTCTTGAAAGTCAAAACCCTTCTATCTTACTACTTTGCTTTGTTTAGTGCTGTCTAGGTTTTTAATTTTAGTCTAGTCTGTTCGTTTTGTTGTTCGTCTTGTTGTTTCAACCCATCGGTTTAATACAACTCTTTGTTTCCCGTCATCTCTAGTCATTCCATTTCTAATTACTTTGCATTTCTTGTCATACTGACTTTAGCAACATGACATGCACATAATTCTAAGCCTGGTTTTTAAAAGTCAATGGGACAATGTTGAAGATGTAATGATACTCGGAAGAAATATTGAAATACTGTGAAGCCGGAATCAAGTGAATACTGGGGGAAAACAGAACATAAAGAAAGGCCTTGGAAATGCATCATGCTTCATCGGTTTAAAGCCAAAGGCAAAAGTACCCCAAGGCTAAAGGAACCGTTCGTGGTATCGAGATTGTCGCCCAATGACATTGGGAATCGTCAAAAACAGAAGGCAAATATGTGAATTGGTCGAAAGATAGTTTGTACCCGGTAGGTTTTGAAGATTGGAATGACGAAGGCATTTTATTCGGCTATCCAAACACTTCGTCCATTGTTATCCCCTTTAAGCCATATTATATTTTCTTTCATATCCCTCTTTCGGAATCAACAACAAAAATTAAGGATTGAGCGAGAAACAAAAGAAAAGAAAAAAAAGAAATAAAAAAGAAGAGAAAAAGAGAAGAAAAGAAAAGAAAAAGGAAAAGAAAAGAAAAAAATCGGGAGAAGTCAAGATACAACAATGAATACGGACGTAGTCCGAACTACGTTTGACTTGATCCCGAAAGGGTACGTAGGCAGCCTCTCTGAGGTTCAGTCACAATAAATGAAAAATCTGAAAATCTAAAAAACAAAACCCCCGAGAAGGAAACTGGGGCAGAATTTATGTTTGTTGAAGAAATAAGATTTCGAAAGTTGTAATCATTGACCCACATTGAAATAATTTTGAGCCTTTATATCCTTTTTTCTAAACCCCATCCAAAAGCCTGCATTACGGTCCAAAGGAAGACCTTCCGATCAATCTTCAAGAAATGCCGAGTCAAGCGAACAAAGGTCAATCACATCAGGGGCAACACTCCAGTCCGAACAAAGGAGAATGAAGAACTCAAATCACCACGAGACTCCAAGATGAGAGAAGTCAAAATGAGAGAGTCTTATCGGTGAAAACCCGCACGGGCACCGTAAGGCGACGGTGAGTTGAGAGAAAGAAAGATCAAATGAAAGAGGCTTGTTGGCGAAAACCCTACGGGCGCTGCAAGTCTACTAAGGATCAGATCAAAGAAATGAAGTATTGAAGACCGGTTTCACAGCAGAACTTTGCAACAAGAGTTGAACATCAACTTTGCTATACGGAGAAGGCCAAAAGTGCATGTCAAGGTCGCTAGAGTCGGTATTCAAAATCCGTTAGGTCATTCGTATGTAGGTTTCTTGTTAGGAATTGTATTTTCCTTTCTCTTTATTCTTAACACTTTGTTTTACCCTCCTTCTTATCAAGTCAGTCAGGTCATAACAAATATAGAAATGATTTCAAAATTTGCCACCAAGCTTTCCAATTGCACAAGATGGGATTTAGCCAACACGACAATTGTCGTAGGTCGGGGAATGACAAGGCCAGTGATTTAAGCCCACAAGAGCAACATGTGCAATGAGGATCATGCAAGACACAAGGGTCGGCAAGGTGCCAACTGAGAGGAAATATAACAAATGGAAGTACGGGGTTCGAACAGAGAGGGGGTATATCTTCTAAGAGTCAGTCAAGAAACACCCAAGGTTGTCAAGTGGAATCATCAAAGGAATCGAGATCGAAGTTTGTGGGATCCGTCAAGAAAGAGACAATATACATACCTGAAGAGAGTTGGATTTTGAACAAAGAAGAAGTGAAAATGGATAGTCGGTGAACAGGCAAGGCACTCGGGTGGAAAGCAGTCGCCATCAAAGTTCAAGGCCACAACCAACCACCGCATTTAAACTAACATCTTTTTCTTTGTTTTGAAACAGGGGCATAGAGGTTATTGATCCGATAGAGCCAGCAGCTTCCAATGGGCAAAGGCTCATTTTGGTTGCGATGCGTATCTTACTTGTATTGGGCTGAGGCAAAGGGCGAATTTGCGCCAAATTGGCAGGGACCGTTTGTAGTATCACGGGTGTTGTACAATGGGGCATTGTATTTCACAGATGTTGAAGGAAAGTGCGTGGAGACTGCTTTCAATTCAGATGCAGTCAAAAGATACTATGTATGATTCCTTTCAATTATGTGTTTTGTATTTTGTTGTGATTTTGGAATTGAAATGACGAAGGCGTTTTATTCTCTATCCAAACACTTTATCCATTGATAACCCCTTTGAGCCTCAATGAATATATTCTTTCATATCCCTCTCTCGGAATCGCTCTAGCGCAATAAGATCGAAATTGACAAAATGAAAAAATGAAAAAAATGATGAAAAAAAAATGAAATGAAAAAAAAAGAGAAAAAGACAAAGAAATCGGGAAAAAGTCAAAAAGAAATCCATCTAACTTATGAAGTTGGATGAACTGCGTCTGACTTGATCCCGAAAGGGTACGTAGGCAGCCTCTCTGAGGTTCAGTCACAATAAAGAAAAAATCCAAAATTCCCCACATATTGAAGCTGGGGCAGAAGTTATGTTTAATAATTCCGAGAGTTGTAAATATTTTTGAACCCTCGTGAAATTTTGAGCCTTTATACCTTTCTTTCTCAACCCATCCAAAAGCCACATTACAGTCCAAAGAAAGACCTTCTGATCAATTCCGAAATGATAACGAATGCAATGAAGGAGGAGCGAAACATCGGACAACACCTGTGGTAAGAAAACAAAATACAAAAGGGAAAAATGAGAAACAATGAAAAAAAAATGAGAGAGTCTCATCGGTGAAAACCTTAACCGGCACTGTGAGGCGACTGTGAGTTTGAGAGAAATAAAATAAGAGAGTCTCATCAGTGAAAACCTTTTGAGGCACCGTAGGGCGATCGTGAGGACTACCAGAAAAGAGAAAAGCAACAAAAAATAGTATCGGTTTGTGTTGAAAACAATTTGGAGACAGAATAATGATTGGAACGAACTGGGTCAGAGTTTAAATACATGGCATGGTCAGCGGAATCAACCAGCAAATACCCAGATAAGTTCTAACTACCAGCTCCTGATAATGAAAGTTGAAACAACACTGGATCAGAAAGGAAGAGTTGGGAAGGAAATAAGGAAGCTTGGCAAACATGGCCAAAGGAAAAGAAAACAAACAAAAATGGAAAAAGTGAGAAAATACAAAAAAAAAGAGTTCGCAAGAGATAGGCAGCTGAAAATCCACACAGCAGGAGAAAAGCAGAAAAGAGGAAAACAATAAGAGGCAGGGACGGCAGATGCCAGTTGCCAGCAGTTTATATCTAATAAATTTTGTTTCATGATTCATGCAGGAACAAAGTGTCATTATTCACTTTAAAGCGAATGTGACCAATGTGGAAAAATAGAAAACACCCAAAAAAGAGGAAAGTTTGACGATAAGTGGAGAAATTCACGGATGAGAGACAATTGGTAAAGGAAAATACCAAAAAGAGGAAGTTTTAAATTGTTGTCGAAATCAGGGTGCCCGCCTGGAGAATGGAATGGCAATTTATTTTAAAGTTTGTTGTTAAAATCAGGGTGCCCGCCTGGAGAATGGAATGGCATTTTACTTTAAGTTTTAGTTGAAGTTTTAAATTGTTGTTGAAATCGGGGTGCCCGCCCGAAGAATGGAATGTCGAAATTGTTGTTGAAATCGGGGTGCCCGCCCGAAGAATGGTATGGCAATTTATTTTCAAAGTTTGTTGTTGAAGTCAGGATGCCCGCCTGAAGAATGGAATGGCATTTTACTTTAAGTTCTAATTGATGTTTTAAATCATAGTTGAAGTTTTAAATTGTTTTTGAAATCGGGGTGCCCGCCCGAAGAATGGTATGGCAATTTATTTTTAAAGTTTGTTGTTGAAGTCGGGGTGCCCGCCCGAAGAATGGTATGGCAATTTATTTTTAAAGTTTGTTGTTGAAGTCAGGATGCCCGCCTGAAGAATGGAATGGCATTTTACTTTAAGTTCTAATTGATGTTTTAAATCATAGTTGAAGTTTTAAATTGTTTTTGAAATCGGGGTGCCCGCCCGGAGAATGGTATGGCAATTTATTTTTAAAGTTTGTTGTAGAAGTCGGGGTGCCCGCCCGAAGAATGGTATGGCAATTTATTTTTAAAGTTTGTTGTTGAAGTCAGGGTGCCCGCCTGGAAAATGGAATGGCATCCGAAGAATGGTATGGCAGTTTATTTTTTGTTGTTGAAGTCGGGGTGCCCGCCCGAAGAATGGTATGGCAATTTATTTTTTAAGTTTTTGTTGAAGTCAGGGTGCCCGCCTGGAGAATGGAATGGCGATTTATTTTCGGAATTGTTGTTGAAGTCGGGGTGCCCGCCCGAAGAATGGTATGGCGATTTATTTTCGAAGTTTGTTGTTGAAGTCAGGTGCCCGCCTGAAGAATGGAATGGCAATTTAATTTCTGTTAGGCGCCCACCTTCTAATATGGGAATACTTTTCTGCATTTGCATTGCACGTTTAATTTCAGTTAGGTGCCCACCTTCTAATACGGGAATACTTTTCTGCATTCGCATTGCACGTTTAATTTCAGTTAGGTGCCCACCTTCTAATACGGGAATACTTTTCTGCATCGCATTGCACGTTTAAATTCTGGTAGGTGCCCACCTTCTAATACGGGAATATTTTCGGCATCGCATTGCACGTTTAATTTTTGTTAGGTGCCCACCTTCTAATATGGGAATACTTTTCTGCATTTTGCATTGCACGTTTAATTTCTGTTAGGTGCCCACCTTCTAATACGGGAATATTTTTTGCATCGCATCGCACGTTTAGTTTCTGTTAGGTGCCCACCTTCTAATACGGGAAAAAAAAGAAAAAATATGAAAAGAAGAAAAAAAAAAGAAGAAAAAAAAATGAAAAATTCGGACATTCAATAACATGATGTGCCCAGTCACCATACTGGGGCAGAAAAATCTTTCTTTGGTTGTTTATTTAGTCACAAGCAGGGGGCCACCTGGAGAATGGACGAAATATTTCATATTGAAGAGGTTGAACAAGTCAAGGCAATAACAGGAATGCCGGTGAAAAGTTGAACATGTTCAAGGCGATAACAAGAATGCCATTGGAGCAAAGATACAAGTTGAAGGCAATAACAAGAATGCCGTTGCAAGGAATACAAGACACAAGATCAAGAAAATACAAAAAGACAAGTTGGAAGACATAGATAGGATTTTTGTAATTCATAGACTGTAGCTTAGGCTAGCTCCTTTTATCTTTACCCTGGTGTAATAAGGAGTCAGTCAACAATGACAGCGGTAACAACAGCAACAGCAGTGAGATCACAGTCCTTGGTAGTCCCAGCTACCAGACCTTCCCGAACTACACTGACCTGATTCCTGTTTAGCCCAGGATATGTAGGCAACCTCTGAAGCAGGGTGCGGTCAAAGCTTTTCAAAATGCTTCACAATGGAATACTCGAATGGGTAAAAATCGTTCATAGTTGCTCACTTATCTTTGCACGGAAACTCTTCGTGTCCCCGAGCAAAGAGGGGCAGCTGTGAGCACGTGATTTTTACCCTACACATGAGTTATTCCTATAAAATCCAAAATAAATGATTTTTCCTTATTGTTATAATTTTGTGTGAATGTTGTGTTAGTTGTTTGCATGTTATTTGCGTGTGATAAATGAAAATACGAAAAATTGCATCTTTAGGAAATTAATTCATTTTTTATTAATTAAAGAAAAAAAAATTAGTTAGCTTTTAAATTGAAAATTGTCAAAAAGAAGTAATTAAGTTTAATTTTTAATTAGTTCCAAATAGTTACAAAATAAAAAAAAACACAAAAAATACAAAGGAAATAAAATACAAACAAATACAATACACTACTTAAGACAAAGGGGACGAATTGGGCTGAAATGTATAGCCCAGACCAGTAGCCCAATCGGATGAACCCCTAGCCCAAAAATACCCAGCCCAACAACACCCTTGTCCAGTGATTAAATCCTAGCCGTCCGTAAACTTTGATCCAACGGTTGAATTTGGTTAATACAATTTAAGTATATCAAACCTTAAGACACAACCTTAAACATTTTTCAAACACTTCCTGTCTTTAAACTCAAAACACAGCCGACCCTTTCATCTTCTTCATTGCCACAGCGGCGCCGCCGCTAGGGTTCCGCCACCCATGGCGGCGGCCGGCCATATTTCACGGCGAAACCAACCCCAAAACGATCCCCACCTTCTCCTCATCACTCCCCCGCCATTAGTCACCTCCAAAACCCAACCAAATTCCTCCAAATTCTAACCCTAATCCGTGCCGCCATCCCTCCCCATGGCGGCGCCGCCTCCTAAACCACCCCAAATCTTCACCTCACCTTTCTTTTAACCCCCACGTGTCCGTGACAACGATTTCAAGTCAAGAATAATGCTGTAAAAAGTCCAAAACCGCCGGATTCGAAGCCCGTTTCGTTGAAAATTCAAGAGAAGTTGTTGAAATTCAAGACTCGTAGTTTGTTGAAGAAAGCGAGAAGAAGCCTGGCAAGAGAGGCAGAAGAAGGAAAAGAACTGAAGCTGAAGCTTCTGAATGTCACGATAACGATGTCACTGCCGGTTTGAATGCTGGGAACCGAGCAGACCTTGTCAATGTGCTCAAAAAATAACTTCATGGTTCACCGGGGAAGCTAAAAAAAAGAGAGCTAAGTTCCTTTTTTAATTCTGTTTTATGCATGGAATATGTTTTTTTCTCATATATTTTTCTTGTTTTATTTTTTGTTCATATGTTGAAGATTAGTGAATTAGTTTAGGAATACATGCTGTTTTCTTTTAGTATGAATAAGATTAGTGAATACATGTTGTTTATGATTTTATTTCTTGTGTCGAGGGTTAGTAGATTGAAAGCATTGCGAATTTGTTCCTTGATTCATGATTCTTGTTAGTTTCTGGATTTTTAGATTATGTTAGATTGCTGTTAAAAATATTAGTTTCTGTTTCCTTTAGATTTCGGGAATTATCTGTTAACTGTTGAAATTTGTCGATTGATAGTTCTGAATCTGTTTGAGACGATTGATTAGTGGAATTGTGATTAGTGTTGATAAACACTTAGGGTCGATTGGTTATAGCTGTTAGTTAGTGACTAAGCTTGATTAGTGAATTCGACTTTAGATTAGTTTATATTCAAGTTAAGTCGATAGTTGAAATCACTTGATTCTTAGCAACCTAAGGTGTTTTACTAAATAGAATCAATTGCGACTAGTTGTCTCGATTAATAAGATTCACCATCTCTCAATTGTCCCCCCCGAGTCTTGTTAATTGGATAATTAATCATAAGTGGCCATATTTGTAAATTGCCTAAGGTTGGCTATAGTTGAAATGTGTTTTTAATAAGCGAATTAATGTGAATTTAAGTTAGTTGAAGGGCCAATTGGCTAGTTAAGCAATAGTCACTTAATTGTGGCTATTTGATAAATACAATTCTGAAAATAGGTTAAAATAGGAGTAAAATACAGAAATTAGGAAAGTAATTAGCATTAAGAAGTAGGGGTAAATGGGGAATAAGAATTGGTATAGTGGTAATAAGTTTAAAAGAGGAAAGGGTACAATTGGGATAGGAATTGGCATAGTTGTTATAAATATAGAGCTTTTAGGGTAATTTGGGCATAACAAAAGGTATCTTAGTTAATAATAAAAGAGAATGAGGGCATAATAGGTAATACAAAGGAAATAGAACATGGTAGACTATTCTAGAAGGGGTCTTAGTGTAGCTTTCACTAGAATAATTGCACTAACTTGTGCAACAAGTTAAAAATGGGAGGGGTTTTAGTGAAATAAAAATTTCAGATTTCCTTTGATTTTTGGCCTATAACTATTTAATTTCAGCTTGCATAAAAGGGGGGTTCAATCTGATTTTAGAGTCTTCCTTAGTATATTTAAGCTATATGAACCCTAGAAAAAATCCCAAAAAATATTGGTTAAATTCCAGATCTGAAATTAACATTTCAGATTGATTTTTCTTCTATTTTGCCTTTAAATTCATTCCAAAAAACCAAAAACAAGAGGATAGTCTGTTACAAATCAGTGAGAAACAGTTTTCGAGTGAGATTTGGTTTTTGAAATAACTGGAAATTCTTAAAGTCCTCTCCTGGGTTTGACTGATGATCTCAATTGTTGCTGTTGAATCATTGGATTGTTTACTGCTGGAATTACTGATGCACTGCCTGAATAAGTCATATTTTTGCTGCTGTATGTACTAGATCTAATGGATCTACCTTGATTTCAGGTACACATTTGTAACTTCAGGCTTATGGAAATAAATTGAAGTGATTGATCCCTTCTCTTATTGATCTCTGTTGACTTTACTGTTTTCGTTTGTGTATTGATATTGATTTAAGAAGTTTATTGTGAATATTAGACTGCTTAACATTTGTAATTGAGGTTTGGACTTTTAAGTTAGTTGAATTATTTTAAATTCTGCTAGTATATGGATTCGGAAGTTTTTTTGATTGTTAGATGCATTGAATTAGTATGCTTATAGCATAGTTGAAACTGTGTAATGGTATCTCTGGAATTTATATTATTAGTTAAAGGTTCCAATGTAAGTTCTGTAGTAACAAAAGGAATAGATTCGAAACAGGTGTATATTGAGCACTTCAAATGTGATGGTTTCGTTGTTAAATGTCAAAGAGAGGATCAAAATGCTTAGATAGTGATTCATACAAAGTATGTTATTGAAGGCTTCACTGCTCGATAATAAAAATCAGATACTACACTGTTTTGCTAAGAAATTAATTTATAATAGCTTTGGCAAGTTGTAACAATTCGTTCATAAAGTATTTGATGTATCTTCAATTCAATTTAGTCGAATAAGAGCCGTAAATGCGCAATAGCTGGTTCACACTTCATTGTAAATAATAGGTTCACTTTTCACTATACGTAATAGCTGATTCAATTATGACAGATTCACACTTCACTGTAAATACATAGTAGCTAATTCACTAGAGTTAACAAAATTCACGTAGAGTTTCAATGTGAGCACTCCACTGTAAATACATAGCTAATTTTGTTCCTTTGTTAACGATTGCCTCTCCTGATCTTATGTTTGGACTTGTCTTAAGCCCATTAATGCTTAAATTGATAGACTAAGGTAATTTTCTTAATAACAATTAATTAGGATTTTCTTTCCTTTGTATACAAAAACAAAACAATAAAAATTTAGTCACTTTAGGTATGACCTTTTAATAAAAGAATGAGTTGAGCCTCGCCGCACAAAAAACAAATACATAATTGCGGGGCCCTCAAATAAATTTGTTATAAAAGGCATAGACTCGGAAGGACCGTTTAGTAAATTTCACGGTCTTTCCCAAAGTTAATAAAGCCGATAGACTATTTTAGGGCACGATTTTAATATACCTTCCATTGAATGAGTGTGCACTTGGTGCGACCCAAATCCAAATCTCGGCAAAGCTGAAATACACCGAAAGTCATAGGCGTACTGGTTGCGGTATGACTCGAGGCGTGTTTTCGCAATGCCGCAAATTCTTTAAAATAATATCTATGTAAAAAGCACAGTATGTTGTTAAAACCCATAATTAAGTCAAACAAGAGTCGGGAACGACAGTGGAGCGACCGTGCTAAAACCACGGAATCCGGGAATGCCTAACACCTTCTCCCGGGTTAACAGAGTTCCTTATCCGGATCTCTGCTTCGCAGACATTTTTAAGAGTCAAAATTCCTCGGATTCGGGATTAACCGGTGACTTGGGACACCATTATCATTCCAAGTGGCGACTCTGATTAATCTCTAATAAAATCCCGAACCGATTGTCCTTTAATTGGAAAAACTCCTTCCCTTACGTTATTTTATCCGTCTTGGGTAATTGAGCGTCGGGGTATACCCTACAAGTGTATTTATACGCTTTTAAGTGTTGGGGTAGTAAAAAGGGAGGTGTGACAATGGGTACACGGGTTGAGTTGAGTACTGCATTTCACCGCCAGATAGATGGGCAGTCTGAGCGTACTATTCAGATCTTGGAGGATATGTTGCGAGCTTATGTGATTGACTTTGGTGGTTCGTGGGATGAGTTCCTACCACTTGCTGAGTTTGCCTACAACAACAGTTATCAGTCGAGTATTCAGATGGCCCCGTATGAGGCATTGTATGGCAGGCGGTGTAGATCCCCGTGGGATGGTTTGAGCCTGGTGAGGTTAGATTGATAGGGACTGAGTTAGTCCAGGATGCTCTGGATAGAGCAAAGTTGATCCAGGAGAGGCTTCGTACAGCACAGTCTCGTCGGAAGAGTTATGCGGACCGTAGAGTTCGAGAGTTGTCTTTCATGGTTGGTGACGAGTATTGTTGAAGGTTTCACCTATGAAGGGTGTCATGAGGTTTGGGAAGAAAGGAAAGTTGAGTCCTAGGTACATTGGTCCTTTTGAGATACTCGGGAGGGTTGGAGAGGTGGCATATGAGTTAGCCTTGCCGCCCAGCTTATCCAGCGTCCATCCAGTATTCCATGTGTCTATGCTCCGGAAGTACATTGGAGATCCGTCTCATGTATTAGACTTCAGTACCATTCAGCTTGATGGTGATCTATCCTATGATGTGGAGCCTATTGCCATTTTGGGACGGCAGGTGACAAAATTGAGGTCTAAGGAGATTGCAGCAATTAAGGTTCAGTGGAGAGGTCGACCCGTGGAGGAGGCCACTTGGGAGGTCGAGCGGGAGATGCGGAGCAGATATCCTCACTTGTTTGAGACTTCAGGTATGTTTTTGACCCGCTCGAGGACGAGCGTTTGCTTAAGAGGGGGAGAATGTGACGACCCGGCCCGTTGTCACGGGAATTACCACCCCGTTATGTTGAAATTATATGTTTTATGCTTTTATATCAGTGTTAAAGTCTATCGGATGATTTAGGAGTGATTTGGATTGAAAATGAGGCATATAGCCTTTTTGAAGGAAACTAGAATAAGGAAAGTCAACCCGGAGTTGACTATTTGGTTAGAGGGCTCGGAATCGGATTCTGATGATTCGGTTAGTTCCGGGAGGTGATTTGTGACTTAGGGGAGCGATCGGAATTGAATTTGGAGGCCCGGTGTAGAAATAGGCTTGAATTGGCTAAGGTTGAATTTTGGCGAAATCCGAACGGTAGGTGAGATTTTGATCCGGGGGTCGGAATGGAATTTCGACAGTTGCAGTAGCTCCGTTAGGTGATTTTGGGTGTGCCTGCAAAATTTCAGGTCATTCGGACGTCGTTTGGTCGGGTTTTTGATCGAATGTGTAATTCGGAAAGTTTTAAGAAATCTAGGCTTGAATCCGTGTGTAATTGGTGATTTTGATGTTTAGGATGGTATTTTTATGATTGGAACAAGTTCGTATCGTGTTTTGGGGTATGTTGGTGGTTTTCGTTGGGGTCCCGGGGGCCTCGGGGTGAATCCGGACCATCATCCGGCATTTGGAAGCAAGAAAAGACCTGCTGTAATCTGCAGATCACTGGGCAGTGATTTGGCCTTCGCGTTCGCGAGGGCACGGCCCGGGTTCGCGTAGGCCAAGTTCAGCAGGCATCGCGTTCGTGATGGGGGTATCGCGTTCGCATATTGGAAAGGCTGGGAAGCTTCGCGGACGCGTGAGTGAAGGTCGCGTTCGCGTATGAGGGAGTTAGGACGCATCGCGTTCGCGTGGGTTTAGGCCGCGATCGCGAAGAAGGAATTGGCGAGGCCACGCGTTCGCGTGGGAGACTACGCGTTCGCGTAGAGTAATAATCCGGAGGCTGGGAAGTTGACCTTCGCGAACGCGTGAAGGAGTGACGCGTTCGCGATGAAGAAGAGGAAAAAGGCTTCGCGTTCGCGTGAGAGGCGTCGCGAACGCGATGAAGAAAATAGGCTGGCAGTGAAGTTAAGTTCAGAACAGAACCAGTCGCGGGTTTAATACCCAAAAACGCCATTTTTGAGTTCCAAGAGAAGAAATTGTTGGGAATTGCTGGGAATTCATCGGGGATTCGTTGGAGGTAAGTTTTGTGGCTTAATTACATCATTTTAACATGAAATCATGGGTTAAATTTCCTGTAAATGGAAGATTAAAGGTGGGTTTGAGCCCTAGGCCTAAATTAAAGAAAAACACCGATTTGAGTGGGCAAATGGAGTCCGATTTTGGTAAATTTTATATGCCTAGACTCGTATCGAGATGAGGATTCCGAATATGTGACTTTTGTAATTTTTTGACAAGCGTACCAAAACTCGGGTTTTGACAACTTTGGGAATTTTGATGTAAATTGAGTTGTATTGATTGGGTGTCATCCCATTGGCCTAATTTGTTGTGTTTCTACTATATTTGATCAGATTCTACGCGTGCGGAGCTTGATTCTCGAGGCAAGGGCATTGCGGAGTAGTCGTCGCGCCGTTTTGAGGTGAGTAATAGATGTGGGTGATGACCAGCGGGTTCGAAACCCCGGTATACCACTTTGTGACGCTGTATAGCAGCGAGACACGTACTCTCTTGCGAGTGCGGGGTCGATTGTGATTGGGGACTATGGCTTAGTCCGACTTGTTGATACTGTATTATGATATTAGGCTATTCTTGAGCTCGTCGAACCTCCTTCTCGGATGGTTGCATATTATATATTGTGATAATGGCCACTCTTGAGCCGAGAAACCCCCTTCTTGGGCGGTTGAGTATAATTGTGGGCCGTGAGCCAGTTATTGGATCCCGCGAGGATCGTTATCATTGTCTTATCATATTGACATGTTAGTTACTACCAGTCCGTAGCTATTCCTGTTATCATGCTATTTCCAATCTCTGGAACTTGGTATTACTGTTTTCCAACTGAAAAATGATAAAAAGGTTTTCAAAACTACTTTTGAGCCTGCGAGGCTGTATTTGCATATTAGCTGACTGGTAGTGGATCGGGCTGCACGCCGCAGCGGTATATATGTTGGATCGGACTGCACGCCGCAGTGATATTGTGCTTGGGCTGTAGGAGCCCCTCCGGAGTCTGAACCCCCACAGTGAGCACGGGTACCCAAATTGGATCGGGCTACGCGCCGTAGCGGTCATATCATGCATTGCATTGCATTTAGCTACATCTGCTAGCTGTTATACTGTTTTGCTGGTACTTGTTGGTACGAGTACGGTTGATATTGATTTCGTGACAGGGTATTTGATTACGACTTTACATAGTGCTTTATTGCGGATTTTTTATCTCGCGTCGTCTTACCCTTGTTTATTACCACCTGAGTCTGGCAGTACTCATTTTACTCCCTGCACCTTGTGTGCAGATCCAGGTACCTCTCAGCAATGATCCAGTAGCTGTGCGAGGCGACGTTTGTGGATATTCGAGGTAGCTGCAGAGTCCGCAGGACCCGATATTCCTTCCTATCGTCTTTTGATTTTGTATTGACATTCCTTTCCGCACTTGGTATTCTTGTAAACCTTTATACACTCATGTTCAGTAGAGGCTCGTGACTCTTGACCCTTGGTCTATGGGAGTTGATGTATTACGGGACTTGGTTCCCCGTTTTCGTTACATGTATCGCTGTTATTTCGTGAATTAATTTGGTTAAATGGGCTAAAGAGAGCTTCTAGCTCCGTGGTTGATATGGATTGGTCAGGCTGGCTTAGCAATGTGCTGGGCGCCATCACGACCGGATTTGGGGTCGTGACAGTGGTACTTGTTGTAGTCTGCCATGTCTGGTAGCTCGTGTCCTCACGATCTATGAGAGAATAGAATAAAGAAAAGTTTAGTATCAGACCAACAAGTTTGCACGACAAGAATTTCAAGAATGTGAAATTTTTCTTAAAGGTTCTGCAGCCTCCCGAGGATAAGTACAGACGTCTCCGTACCGATCCGCGAGACTCTACTACACCGGCTCATGACTCACGAGACCTAGTAACCTAGGCTCTGATACCAACTTATCACGACCCAGATCCCGATCGTGATGGCATCCAACACAATGCTAAGCAAGCCCGACCATTGCAATATTCTCAACCCTTGTACGAAGTTCATTACCAATTAATAGAGTTAAATTAAATTTTACATGATTTAAATTCGTGATAACAGTTAAACTGTGTGGAAAAACCATAAAAATACCAATACAACTCCCAAAAGATCTGGTGTCACGAGTCTAGAGCCTCTAAATACAACTGTGTAGCAGCCTATACATATAAAAGTCTAGGATACGAAAATAAAAGGGATGAGAGGAAAAATTAGGTCTTGCGAATGCCATTCAGCT
>JASVEL010003999.1:0-114584 GCA_032618575.1 Nicotiana noctiflora
TTCACATTTCTTTTATCATCTTGTCTGACTTTATAGTGAAAATAGAAATTTATTCACATGTCAAGTTGCTCTACTTGCATAATTGTTTATGTTGAAAAAGTACTAGTTGCTTCTTGAACTATACGTGGTTTGGCTACCGCATTGGACGGGGTTGTCGCATCATTTTTCTATCTTTATTTTAAACCGTTGCGTCTTCGAATTTTACTACTGGCAATTGCTTATTGCTACATATGGTCTTCGTGTATGAGACATGCGTTAGCCACAGATGTCAGCTTCATTAGATTTCTTTGAATACTGGGAGTTATCCCATTTTAACTTTTCCCGTGCTTTTCATTTTCTTCTAATAATTGAAAACATGAAATTGACAAATAGACTAAGAGGAAAGGGTCGAAGGCGAGGAATGTAGATGGGTTTAAGTTGTGGTATTTTGGGGTCGTGAGGGGTAAGAATGGATTGGGAATCTTGGTGGATATGGACCCGAGGGAGTCCATGGTTGAGGTTAGGTGAGTGAATGATAGGTTAATGTCTATTAAGTTGGTTATTGGTGGATGTGTCCTTAAAATCATCAGCGCTTACGTGTCGCAAGCAGGCCTTGAGGAGGAGGTTAAAAGGCGCTTTTGGGAGGGCTTGGACGAGTTGGTGAGTAGTATTCCCTACTCTGAGAAGTTAGTTATTGGAGGGGACTTTAATAGTCATATTGAGGCTGCTGCTAGTGGCTATGGCGAGGTGCACGATGGCTTTGGTTCTGGGGTTAGGAACGGATGAGGCACTTCACTGCTTGATTTTGCCAAGGCTTTCGACCTTTTGATTGCGAACTCGTCATTTCCAAAGAGGGAGGAGCATTTGGTTACGTTCAAAAGTTCGGCGGCGAGGACTCAGATTGATTACCTCCTCCTCAGAAGGAGCGATAGAAAGTTATGCAAGGACTGCAAGGTTATTCCGGGGGAGTCCCTTTCGACTCTTCATAGACTCCTAGTGATGGATGTCTACCTCTGGGTGAAGAGGAAGAGGAGGGGTGCTCGGGGACGACCACGGATTCGATGGGGTGCTCTGACTAAGGAGAAAGCCCAGGAGTTGGAGAGGAGGTTAGTTGATGGTGGAGCTTGGAGAAGTTCTGGGGAAGCGGACGCAATGTGGTCAGAGACGGCTAACTTGGTTAGGGAGGTAGCCAAGGGCTATTCAGCCCGATATCAAGGGGACTGGTGGTGGAACGATGCAATCCAAGGAAAAGTGGAGGCAAAGAAGGCGATGTTTGCTAAGTTGGCAGGGAGCACAAGCGGGGAAGAAATGAGAGTGAATAGAGAGAGCTACAAGGTGGCGAGGAAGGAAGCAAAGCTAGTGGTCACGGAAGCTAAAAATGCGGCATTTGGTCATATGTACGAGGAGTTGGGGGAGAAAAGCGGGGACATGAAGTTATTCTGGTTGGCTAAAATGAGGGAGAGGAAGGCTCGGGATCTAGACCAAGTTAGGTGCATCAAGGATGAGGATGGTAGAGTCCTGATGGGGGAGTCTCAAGTCAAACAGAGATGGCAGGCGTACTTTCGAGATCTTCTCAACGAGGAGGGGGACCAAAACATAGAGCTAGGGGAGTTGGGGCATTCAGAGCATCATAGAGACCTAGGTACTGCAGGCGCATTAGGGTGGAGGAGGTCGTGGGGGCTTTACGTAGGATGAGTAGGGGTCGAGCGACCGGGCCAGACGAAATCCCGGTGGAGTTCTGGAAATGCATGGGTAAGCTAGGAGTGCAGTGGCTCACCAGGTTGTTCAATGCGATCTTCAGGACCAAAAGTATGCCGGAGGAGTGGCGTGGAGTAAGTGGTGCCCTTGTATAAAAACAAGGGGATATCCAGTGTTGTAATAACTATAGGGGTATCAAATTACTTAGTCACACCATGAAAGTCTGGGAGCGGGTGGTTGAGGCGAGGGTGAGGGCGATGACGTCCATATCCGTGAACCAGTTCGGTTTCATGTCGGGCCGCTCTACTACAGAAGCTATTCACCTTGTCAGGAGATTGGTGGAACAGTTCATGGATAAGAAGAATGACATGCACATGGTGTTTATTGACTTGGAGACGGCGTACGACAAGGTCCCAAGAGAGGTGTTATGGAGGTGTCTGAAGGCGAAAAGCGTGCCGGAAGCCTACATCAGAGTGATCAAGGACATGTACGACGGTGCTAAGACTAGGGTTAGGACGGTGGGTGGCGACTCATACCATTTCCCGGTGGTTATGGGGCTTCACCAAGGATCTGTGCTTAGCCCTCTCTTATTTGCTTAGGTGATGGATGCTCTAACACGTCATATTCAAGGGGATAGTGCCATGGTGTATGCTATTTGCTGATGACATAGTCTTGATAGACGAGACAATGGTTGGTGTTAACGAGAGATTGGAGGTCTGGAGACAAACTCCCGAGTCTAAGGGTTTCAAACTAAGCAGGTCTAACACAGAATACCTAGAGTGCAAGTTTAGTGCCGAGTCGAGCGAAGAAGTAGGCGGGGACGTAAAGCTTGGATCTCAGGTCATCACCAAGAGGGACCGTTTTAGATATATATTGGGTAGGTAATTCAGGGGGACGGAGAGATATTTTTGGGAACTTAATGTTTTTTAGAAGTGTGACAAGAAAGTGCCTCCATTACTCAAAAGTACGTTTTATAGAGCGATGGTTAGACCAGCCATGATGTATGCGGCTGAATGTTGGCTAGTTAAGAACTCACATATTCAAAAGATGAAAGTAGTAGAAATGAGGATATTGAGGTGGATGCGCGGGCTCAATGGGATGGAATAAGATTAAGAATGAAGCTATTCGGGAGAAGGTGGGGTTGGCCCCAGTGGATGAGAAGATGCAGGAAGCGAGGCTTAGGTGGTTCGTGCATGTGCGGAGGAGAAGCCCTGATGCCCCAGTGAGAAGTTGTGAGCGGTTGACGGTGGTTGGCGCGAGGCGAGGTAGAGGGAGGCCTAAGAAGTATTGGAGAGAGGTGATTAGGTAGGACATGGCAAAATTGTGGTTCTCCGAAGACATGACCCTTGATAAGAAAGTTGGGAGGTCTAGTATTAGGGTTGTAGGATAGAGCTTCTAGAACTTTCGTACTTCATTCCCGGGGCTAGGTGGGTTTTGGTAGGGCCCTCCGTAGTTGTCCTGCGTATTGTATATTGTGCCCTCTTATAGTAGCTCATTGGACGGGGTTGTCGCATCATTTTTCTTTCTTTATTTTAAACCGTTGCGTCTTCGAATTTTACTACTGGCAATTGCTTATTGCTACATATGGTCTTCGTGTATGAGACATGCGTTAGCCACAGATGTCAGCTTCATCAGATTTGTTTGAATACTGGGAGTTATCCCATTTTAACTTTTCCCGTGCTTTTCATTTTCTTCTAATAGTTGAAAATATGAAACATAGTGTTATTGTTGTCAAATAGTGGATAATTAACACTTATTATTGTTAGGATCGAAATAATCAAGTGTCATGGGAAAGTTGGTAAAACAAATCTTGAACGACAATTAACCAGACAACAAAAGAGAAATATACCAAACGAGATACAAACATATAACGTGGTTCGGTCAATTTAACCTACATACACGGCAGAGATGAACAATCCACAATATAAAACAATAACATATTTAGTATTATTCCACATCGTGGGATCTGAAAAGGATAATGTGTACGCAGACCTTCCTCTACCTTGTGAGGATAGAGAGGTTGTTTCTAACAGACCCTCGGCTCAGGAAAGCATAAGCACCTCATTAATAAAAATATAGACATGAAGGGACGGTGCCAAAAAGCCATATATAAAAGCAGAATAAAAATAACAAGACAGTAAGGTGATCAATAATGAAAGTAAACAACGGTTAGTCATAAAACAGACCAACAGAAAGCGAAACTCCGTGTCAATAGTAGACTACCGGCTCTACTACCATAATCCTCGACCTCCATACCTTCCTAGCAAGGGTCATGTCCTCAGTCAGCTGAAGCTGCGCCATGTCTTGCCTAGTCACCTCTCCCCACCTCTTCTTCGGCCTACATCTACCTCTCCGAAGGCCCTCCAATGTTAACCTCTCACACCTCCTCACCGGGGCGTCTGTGCTTCTCCTCCTCACATGACCAAACAACCTAAGTCGGGCTTCCCTGCATCTTGTCCTCAACAGGGGTCACACCCACCTTGTCGCGCATAGCCTCATTTCTGATCCTATCTAACCTGATGTGTCCGCACATTCATCTAAATATCCTCATCTCTGCTACTATCATCTTCTAGACATCCCATATAGCATAGTCGATTGGACCACCACTCTATAAAACATACCCTTAAGTCTTGGCGGCACATTCTTATCACATAAAATACTAGAAGCGAGCCTTCATTTCATCCATCCCGCTCCGATGCGATGTGTAACATCTTCGTCAATCTCCCTGTTTCCTTGGATAATAAACCTGAGATACTTAAAACTCACTCTCTTGGGGATAACTTTAGAATCAAGCTTTACCACACCCTTACCCTCTTTGAGTCTCGCCACTGAACTTATACTCCAAGTATTCTGTCTTAGTCCTGCTCAACGTGAAATCTTTAGATTCCAGGGTCTGCCTCCATATCTCTAATTGCACGTGCACACCATCTCGCGTCTCTTCAATCAATACAATATCATCTGCAAATAGCATGCACCATGGCACCTTCCCTTGGATGTGGTGCATCAGTACGTCCATCACCAGAGCAAACCAAAAAGGGCTGAACAACCCCATCATAACCGGGAAATGGTCTGAATCCCCACCCACCGTCCTCACTCGGGTCTTTACTCCCTCATACATGTCCTTAATCAACCTAACGTAAGCAACAGGTACCCCTCTAGCCTCCAAACATCTCCACAAAACCTCCCTTGGAACTTTATCGTATGCCTTTTCTAAGTCGATGAACACCATATGCAAGTCCTTATTTCTCTCCCTATATTGCTCCATCAATCTCCTAACAAGGTGGATGGCTTATGTAGTCGAATGCCCTGGCATAAACCCAAGTTAGTTCTTGAAAATAGCACGCTCCTTCTCACCCTTAGCTCTACCACTCTCTCCCAGACTTCAATAGTATGGCTAAGCACCTTTATACCCCGATACTTATTGAAATTTTGGATATCACCCTTGTTCTTGTATACGGGAACCATCGTGCTCCACCTCCACTCTTCGGGCATCTTCTTCATTCTAAAAATGATATTAAATCACCTTTCCCGCACTCTTCTAAAACTCCACCGGAATTTCATCCAGCCCGATCGCTTTGCCCCTGCTCATCTTATGCATAGCCATATCAACCTCATCAACTCTAATTCGCCTATAATAACCAAAGTCACAACAACTCCCGGAGAGTTCCAAATCACCCAGGACAATGCTCATGTCCCCCTCCTTATTCAAGAGATTATGAAATTAGGTTTGCTATTTCTGATGGATAAGCCCCTCATCCAACAAAACTCGTCCTTCTTCGTCCTTGATGCACTTCACTTGGTCCAAGTCACGAGCATTCCTTGCTCGCACCTTAGCTAACCTTAACAACCTCCGATCCGCACCTTGGCTCTCGAGTTCCTCGTACAAACGACTAAAAGCTGCAGTCTTGGCCGCCGTAACGGCTAGCTTTGCCTCTTTCTTAGCCAACTTATATTACTTGCTATTCGCCCTCTTCTCCTTCTCGTCTACACCTTCTACTAGCTTCAGATATGCTGATTTCTTGATTTTCACTTTTCCTTGCACCTCTCCATTCCACCACCCGTCTCCCTTGTGACCACCTGAGTAACCTATGAATTTTGTCAAAAATTTCATCGCCAGATCATTCCATGATGTAACAGAATTAGTTGGTTCCGCCTTCAACCTTCGCTTTGCTTCGCCGCTCAAGCCCCTATGGCTACATTGTGGATGCTACTGAATGTGAAGGAAGGATCCTCAATTTATAGAAGTCTAAACATTTTCCTACAAGAAAAAGGACTACCCAAATATTGGAGATTTATAATTTCCTTTTACAAAAAGGAAAACTCAGTTAAGGTAATTATATTGCCCTTTTCCTTCAAGAGATAGGAAAACCAAATACGTTAAAAAATTACGGCAACACCTAACAATTCTCCCCCTAAGCCTAAATTTTTTGGCGAAATTAATTTGATCCAGCTTCTCCTCAAAATATTCAATAATTCGCGTCTCCAAATCTCCACTACAAAGTTTGTCTCAATGTGAGTATTACTCCAATCAAATTTCTCATACATACAGCTAATATGTGCAGTCTATTCCTTTAGCTGCTGTTGTTTAGATGTTGTGTTCGGAGTTGTAATGATCTAACTAATATTAGGAACGAAATAATCGGTGTCATGCGGAAGCTAGTAAAGCTCTGATACCATAATAAAGTTATGGATATTGGGTCTAATTCAACCGCAAAAGCTAGCTCATGAGGTAAAGATTGCCCAAGCGACCAAGTCCCCTATCCTTTAGTCGATGTGGGACACTCAACCCCCTCGCAATATGCTTCTTTCGATGATGAAAATCATGGGTGAATACGTTTAGATACAATAACTGTTTTTGTCTGATGAATAATGTAAATGGAGTGGTAGAACACTTTGGCTTTTCGGAGAAGGCTGCATTGGTGAATGCTGTTTTCACTACAAGAAAATGCTAAATTTGCGGAGGTTTTATTTATATATTGCGGCGGTCCGTAATCTCCGTAATATGTTATTATGACCAGTGACCTAAAACCTACGAGTTAATACAGGGGTACGACCCAGAGGTGACTGTGCTTTGCGCATGTTCTTTTAGCCAGAATTAGGCTTACTCTTTCCATCCTGCCCATAGATTCATAATTTTACGAAACAGATGTAAAACTTGATAAAGGAGTAGTTATAGCTGAAATTTTGTTTTATGACCATTTAATGCACTAAAAATTTCTTTTATTTAGCTTTTGGAAAAACCAGTAGAAAGCAATCTTTTAGCATTATTTCACTTTTATTCCTTTCTGTTTTGCATTTTAAAACTTCAACTTATAAAAAATAATGAGATGAGATTATAGTGCTTGATAAGTACAGCAAAACAAAATTGCGTGTGATTAAAATTATTTTGACTGGAAATATCAATTTCCTAAACAGATTATTCAACTGTAAGACTTAACAACTAAAAAGTGGGAGAAATGACGTGAATAGTGTGGCCAACTACTAATTTCCATTGCTTACCTTTTTCTTTCGGTAACAAGGAATTGATTGTATTTAATATTTTGTAGTTAGTCAATGCTTGGACGGGAAGTATTATAACATAAAAGAATTTAACAATGTAGTAATTTCGAACATGTTGGGTCACCGATGGGTTATTTTCTTCTTAAAATGTATTTTAATTCATTAATTAGTGGTATAACAGTAATTTGAACATTAGAGCAAAATTAGCTACCCATGGGTTGAATTTAAAGATCTAACAAAAAGCCTTAAGGCGATCTCATTCAGACACGCCGATATACAGTCGTTACATTTGCATTTGTACCTAGTTTAGGGGTCATCAGGGAACTTATACCTACTTTACACAAAAAAATCGAAAGTTTACTCACTTTTTAGATAACTCCACTCGTACGGACGACGGATCTGAAAAAATAAAAATTTATGTCTGAAGTTTGAACTTCAAAATTTTTTTTTCAGGTGTGACCTTATCAAAGCAAAACTTCATATATTTTTGGATGGAATTTGACCTGACTTACAAAAACAATAAGAGAAATCATAGTGCATGGTAAACTTCAGTCCATAATGCAAACTTCAAACTAATTAGCAAAGCTCTCTCGTCAATTCTCAACAAAGCAGAACATTGGAAGCTTAATTATTTAATACATGCACCAATATTAATGAGCGACAGAGATGTTTTGGAAAAAAATATTATAAATACGCAAGTCGTAACTGCTTAACAACAGAATAACCATCAGTGCCTCAGCGCACATATTCTTTTGTAAAGCTTCAATTGTGTATGTCTAAAGTTTCAACTTCAGAATTTTTTGCGGTGTCACTTAACAAAGCAAAACTTCGAATATTTTTGCCAGAAGTTTAAGCCTCAACATTCGAGAAGTGCTCTGCCTCTACCACGATGCATAATATTATTAAGGTAATTTTCCTTCTATAAATAGCAAGCATTTTGTTCATTTATAAACATTTCTCACTTGCATTCTTATCTTCTAAGGCATTTGAATCTTCTATCTAAGCCATAGGATACGCTCAAAAGGAGAGAATTAATTAATGAGGTATTTTCTCTAGCCGTGAAACACTCCGAACCTCGTAAATTCTGGTGTTCTTTATATTGTTGCTTTATTGTCTTATTTATTATTTGGTGGCTGCCATAATTTTTGGTATAGTAGTTGTGACTCGTTCACACTATATACATTTGGCTTCCGCAACAATTGGTATCAGAGCCAAGGTATTATCTCGGTATGCTCTGTGGTTGCAGCGTAGTCTGATCTTCCACATCAGAAAGGAAATAATTTTGATTTGTGTCGTCGGCTATTAAATAATATTTATGTCAAAGATGGGAGACAATAAACAAGAAGAATCTACATCAAGTGTCAGCAATACGTCATCATTGGCATCTTCGCTTATGACAAGAATTGTGTCAAATGCGAAATTTGCGGTAGAAATTTTTGACGGGTCCGGACATTTTGGGATGTGGCAAGGCGAGGTTCTAGATGTCCTTTTTCAACAAGGGCTAGATCTTGCTATTGAAGAAAAGAGACCGGATGGTATTGGAGAAGAAGATTGGAGAATTATCAACCGTGTTGCTTGCGGTACCATTCGATCCTACCTTGCTAGAGAGCAGAAATATCCATACACAAAGGAAACTTCTGCTAGTAAATTATGGAAAGCACTGGAGGATAAATTTTTGAAGAAAAACGGTCAAAATAAATTGTACATGAAGAAGAGACTGTTTCACTTCACCTATGTTCCTGGTACCACGATGAATGAACATATCACCAGTTTCACTAAGTTGGTCACAGATTTGCAAAATATGGATACAACTTATGATGATGGTGACTTGGCCTTGATGTTGTTGGCGTCACTTCCTGACGAGTACGAGCACCTTGAAACTACTCTACTCCATGGAAATGACGAAGTTTCTCTCGGAGAAGTTTGTTCGGCTTTGTATAGCTATGAACAAAGAAAGCGAGAAAAATAGAAGGGCGGAGAAGGAGAAGCACTGTTCGTGAGGGGTCGTCCTCAAAGTCAAACGTGGACAATGAAAGGAAGATCTAAGTCAAGATCTAAACCCAGCAAAGATGAATGTGCCTTTTGTCGAGAAAAGGGGCACTGGAAGAAAGGCTGTCCGAAGTTGAATAATAAGGCCAAGCATAACAATGGAAAGGCCATTATGGATTCAAATGTAGATGATTGTGATGATTCGGATTTCTCATTAGTTACAACGGAGCCGTCAACGTCATCGGACTTATGGTTGATGGACTCGGCTTGTAGCTATCATATGTGTCCCAACAAGGATTGGTTTGTGGACTTTCAAGAAGGAGAATATGGAGTCGTCCAAACAGCGGATAACAACCCTCTTACCTCATATGGAATTGGTTCAATACGATTAAGGAACCATGATGGAATGATTAGAACATTAACAAATGTTCGATATGTACCGGGTTTGAAGAAAAATCTCATCTCTATGGGAGCCTTTGAATCAAAAGGGTTCAAAATTATTGCAGAAAATAGTGTGATGAGAGTATGCTCCGGTGCGCTAGTGGTAATGAAGGCCAATCGGAAGAACAATAATATTTACCGTTATCTCGGTAGTACAGTTATTGGGACAGCGACAGTGACGTCCAGTGACAACAAAGAGGTAGAAGCAACCATGCTATGTCACATGCAAATCAGAACTTTAACAGATGTTCGATATGTATCGGGTTTGAAGAAAATCTCATCTCTGCAATTTGGAGTTTTGCGAGCATTGTGTCAAGGGAAAACAAACAAGGGTTAAATTTGGTACAACAATCCATAATACTAAAGGCATTTTGGATTATGTACACTCTGACGTTTGGGGTCCTTCCAAAACACCTTCATTGGGTGGGAAGCACTATTTTGTGACCTTTGTTGATGATTTTTCCCGAAGAGTATGGGTGTATGCAATGAAGAGCAAAGATGAAGTGCTGGGAATTTTTCTCAAATGGAAGACGATGGTGGAGAATCAAACGGGCAGGAGGATCAAGTGTATTCGCACAGACAATGGAGGTGAATACAAAAATGATCATTTCAATAATGTCTGTGAAAATGATGGCATCGTCCGACACTTCACTGTCAGACATACACCACAATAGAATGGAGTGGCAGAACGTATGAACCGGACCTTGCTGGAGAAGGTACGGTGTATGTTGTCCAATGCTGGCTTGGGCAAAGAATTTTGGGCTGAGGTAATTACATATGCATGCCACCTCATTAATCGCTTACCATCTGCTGCTATTGATGGCAAGACACCATTTGAAAAATGGTATGGAAAGCCTGCTGTAGATTACGACTCTTTGTACGTGTTTGGCTCAACCGCATATTATCATGTGACAGAGTCAAAATTGGATCAAGGGCAAAGAAGGCTATTTTTATGGGGATTATTTCTGGAGTCAAAGGATATCGCTTATGGTGTCCTATGACAAAGAAAGTAATATTCAGCAGGGATGCTACCTTCGATGAATCTGCTATGGTAAATAAGGTAACAAATGAAGATACCAAACAAGATGATGGTACTTCTAAGAAGGTGGGGTTTGAGGGAAAATTTATTTTTCCTACACAAGAAGCAAAGGAGGAAACAAATGAAGATTATCCTCCGGAAGGAGAGCCAATAGAGGAGATTCCAACACAGGAACCTCAACAACAACTTGAATCAATAGTAACCAGCAAGCCAAAAAGGACAATAACGACACATGTTCGTCTCATGCTGATGATGTTCCTACCACTTATAAAGATGCAGTCCAAAGTTCAGAAGATGATAAGTGGAGGATTGCCATGAGTGATGGATTGCCATGAATGATGAAATACAGTCCCTTCATCAGAATCATACGTGGAGATTGGCCAATCTCCCGAAGGGAAAGAAAGCAATTGGGTGCAAATGGGTATTTGCAAAGAAAGAAGGATTTCCTAACCAAGAAGATGTTCGCTACAAAGCAAGATTGGTGGCCAAAGGATATGCTCAAAAGGAGGGAATTGATTACAATGAAGTATTTTCTCCAGTTATAAAACATTCCTCCATTCGAATTATGTTGGCTTTGGTAGCATAGTTGGATTTGGAACTAGTTCAGATGGATGTAAAAACTGCATTTTTACATGGAAACTTGGAGGAGGAAATCTATATGACTCAGCCAGAAGGATTCAAAGTTGTTGGAAAGGAAAATATGGTGTGCAAACTTGAAAAATCATTGTACGGGTTGAAACAATCTTCTAGACAATGGTACAAGCGATTTGACAAGTTTATGTTGCAGCAAGGGTACAAGAGAAGCAAATACGATCATTGTGTGTATTTGCGCAGGCTTAAAGATGGTTCCTTTATATATCTTCTCCTATATGTTGATGATATGTTGATAGCTTCCAAGAATTCGGAAGAAATTGATAAGTTGAAGATTCAACTGAAGAAGGAGTTCGAGATGAAGGATCTGGGTGAGGCGAAGAAAATTCTTGGAATGGAGATAATAAGAGATAGACGTTCAAAGAAACTCTGTTTATCTCAGAAAGAATATTTGAAGAGAGTACTACAACGTTTTGGCATAGATGACAAGACTAAGCCAGTTAGTACTCCACTTGCTCCTCATTTTAAGCTAAGTATCACTATGTCGCCATTGGATGAAGTTGAACAAGAGTATATGTCAAAGGTACCATACGCAAATGCTGTTGGTAGCTTGATGTATGCAATGGTCTGTACGAGACCTGACATTTCACAAGCCGTTGGAGTTATTAGCAGATATATGCATAATCCAGGAATGGAGCATTGGCAAGCTGTGAAGTGGATTCTGCGGTATATTCATAATACTGTAGATGTCGGGTTAATTTTTTAGCAGGAAGACAATCAGTCTGTAGTTGGATATTGTGACTCGGATTTTGCGGGTGATCTCGACAAACGAAGATCAACTACTGGTTATGTGTTTATTTTTGCAAAGGCACCAGGTTAGTTGGAAGTCTACTTTCCAGTCAACAGTTGCTTTGTCTACAACAGAGGCAGAGTACATGGCTATTACATAGGCTGTGAAGGAGGCAATTTGGCTTGAAGGATTGCTAAAGGAGCTTGGTGTTGAACAAAAAGGTATCACAATTTTTTGTGATAGTCAAAGTGCTATTCAATTAGCGAAGAACCAAGTTTATCATGCAAGGACGAAGCACATTGATGTTCGGTATCATTTTGTACGAGAAATCATAGAAGAAGGTGGAGTCACGGTGAAGAAAATTCATACTACGGAGAATCCTGCTGATATGCTGACAAAGGTGGTGACTACGATCAAGTTTCAACATTGTTTGGATTTGATCAACATTGTTGAACACTGAAGATTGAAGATGAAGACACAACCAAAATTTGTTATAGAGAGAAAATTGAAGATGTGGAAGTTTTGCCAAGGTGGAGATTTGTTGAATTTGGCAAAACAAATTTCTCCCACATCGGTGGGTAGAAGTTTTTTTGTTGGAATTTTCCTTATAAAAGAAGGCCTAATGTTTAGGATTTAAACACACCTCTCATTTGCCTTCTTATCTTCTTAAGGCATTTGTATCTTCTCTCTTTAGTATTATTTCACTTGTATTTGGAGTGGAATAAAATATGGGTTGTGTCCGAGGAGTAGGCAAAATTAGCCGAACCTCGTAAATTCCGGTGTTCTTTATATTGTTGCTTTATTGTCTTATTTATTATTTGGTGGCTGCCATAATTTTTGGTATAGTAGTTGTGACTCATTCACACTATATACATTTGTCTTCCGCAACAATTGGTATCAGAGCCAAGGTATTATCTCGGTATGCTCTGTGGTTGCAGCTTAGCAATGTGCTGGGCGCCATCACGACCGGATTTGGGGTCGTGACAGTGGTACTTGTTGTAGTCTGCCATGTCTGGTAGCTCGTGTCCTCACGATCTATGAGAGAATAGAATAAAGAAAAGTTTAGTATCAGACCAACAAGTTTGCACGACAAGAATTTCAAGAATGTGAAATTTTTCTTAAAGGTTCTGCAGCCTCCCGAGGATAAGTACAGACGTCTCCGTACCGATCCGCGAGACTCTACTACACCGGCTCATGACTCACGAGACCTAGTAACCTAGGCTCTGATACCAACTTATCACGACCCAGATCCCGATCGTGATGGCATCCAACACAATGCTAAGCAAGCCCGACCATTGCAATATTCTCAACCCTTGTACGAAGTTCATTACCAATTAATAGAGTTAAATTAAATTTTACATGATTTAAATTCGTGATAACAGTTAAACTGTGTGGAAAAACCATAAAAATACCAATACAACTCCCAAAAGATCTGGTGTCACGAGTCTAGAGCCTCTAAATACAACTGTGTAGCAGCCTATACATATAAAAGTCTAGGATACGAAAATAAAAGGGATGAGAGGAAAAATTAGGTCTTGCGAATGCCATTCAGCTACCTCGATTAACAATGTCATATCATAAATAAATAAAGAAATAATTTTCAAAGAAGTAAAAGGTAAGATACAATCATAACATGGCTTGAAAATAACCAAAAAAGTACAACCCCCGGTACAAGGTACCCCAAGTACACGGGCAATTGCTGAATAAGCACAAGTCTAAAAATATTAGCAAAGACGTGTAAAATAATAAATTAGACATAAAATAGTAAAATAAGAGGGACTCGGGCATTACGAAATGAATCGAGGATGTGCAGCTCATCCTAAGTCAATGTGCAAACGCTTCAGCTTAATCAAGTGCCTCCACTAGTACTTGCTTCAGGATTTGAATAAAAAGATGTGTAGAAATATTGTATGAGTACACCATAATCAGTACCATGTAAATATCAAGTATAACCTCGAAGAATAATGACGATTCTATAGAATCACGATACTCACAACACATGTACAAATAATAGAGATTTGATCTGAAACAATAAATAATCTCAGCAATACTAAAAATCAAATATATCAACATTCGAGAAGCATGAGGCATGCTTTTCCAAATCAAGAGATGATCTTAACATTTCTTGTATATAGCATTTAAAGAAAGGCATGCTTCAATCAATAGAGTTGAAATTTCAACTAGTATATACTGATGACATGTAACAAATAGCATATAAATGAATGCTTCTACATGAGTTAAAGATATCTATGCATGTTCAAATTCAATATTTTACCATAGTCGGTACAAGATTCATGTACCACAATACAAAATCCATGTATCACCATAACGCGATAAGAAATTCATATATCGATCTGATATACAATTCATCTATCAACTACGCTCACAATGTCCAAAGTAACATAGGTAATCACCTGACTCTAAGGACGGATCTTTATCTGAGCACAAAAAGAAGCTTGATAACTCACATATAATCAAAAACCTGCTCATCATGTCATGAATGCCATAATTGTGTTTCCTCCGCATGATCTTACAGTTCATGCCAAAATCCTCAATCCAAATTAAGTATCGATATAAAATATATATGCATATACTAGATAATTACAAAAAAAAAAAAATGCACAATGACTTGATAGAAATCACCATATGCTCATGGATATATGACGATGAATTATTTAAGCAATTAAACATATCAAGAATAAGTTCTCATGCCTTTATAAATTATCATAAACACATGCATAATTAACATGCATAAGAGAGCAAAAGTTGTCGTAGAAGCCAAACAAATCATGTACCAAATGCGCACATAGTAACAAAAAAAAGGCATAATGTATCTCAGTTCTACACGGTCATGATATTACTTTATAAGTGCATATACATTCTCCAAACTGTGCATACACTACCCTTAATACCTAAAACACGCAGTAATCAAGTCAAATCCAAGGAGTTTTCTCTTGAAAAGGTAAACCAAGAGACTTACCTTTACTCGGTAGTCTTCAACCTTCCAAAATAGCCCTCCCGCACAAATCGACCTTCGAGTGAGTCGTATCCAGACAAATTCAAATCAATAATATAAAAGAAAACCATACGAATCAATGCGAAACAATAAAGTATGAATTTTAATCAAATCTTCAAAAGTAAAAAAAAAAGCAAAAAATAAAACCAACTTGGGTCCATATAATCAAATTGTCACGACCTATTCATCCGTCGTGAGCGATCGTGAAGGCATCTAGTATTTACGACAAGGTAAGCCTAATATTTGTTGAAAAAAACAAAAATGAAAACATAAATATAAACCACTAACATGAACAATAACAAAGTAATTGATAGAAAAGTCGCTCGGTATATACAATAACAACTCCCAAAAAGAATACATACATTATCTTCCCAAGACCCAGAACATCATAAGTCACAAGCTTTTAAGAATTTACTAACTATTCTATATGTCAGTATTTAGAAGTAGTAGAAGAAAAACTACACAAAAGATAGCGGGGGACTCTTAGGTCAGCGAATGCGGTAAATGACCCTAGAAGTCTTCATAACAACGTCAATTGCACACTAATATCGAGGCCAGAATGATGTACCATGATCCGCACAAGAAAGCATGGGCGGAAGAATAACATGAGTACACTATAATGGTACCCAGTAAGCGCCAAGTCAAACCTCGATCAAGTAGTGGCAAGGTCATATCAGGATCACTGGTTTGTCATAAATACATCATGAAAAGGTACAATATAATAAAAGCCTGGAATGAAACAAAGGAAAAACATAGCAATGATAGCCATAGTACACGAGGTTAAATAGCAGGGGATCTCGTGCGGTACCGTCTCGTAGTTCTGAAATAATGTGCAAAGGGATCTATCGATGTATCGCATTGCAGTCTCAAAAGTAAATATACAAGGAGTACTCCCGAGAAACTATCTCATAGTCTCAAAAGTAAATGTGCATTGAAAACACCCGAGGAACTACCTCGTAGTCTCAAAAGTAGTGTGCAGAGTGATCTCCCGGGATACCTTCAGTAATCCCAAAGTAAATATGAATATCAAACATAAATTAAGGTAATGGTTACAAGCATAAACCTATAATTTAGACTAAGTACAAGTGAAGACAGGAGCAGGATCCGCTAAACATGCTGCAAAAGCAACTAACACGCTTAGGCATGCTATTCTAGGCTAACATGATAACAATACACACTAGTATACTCAAATAAGATGAAAAAGTTATGTTATTACTCTGTAAATATAAGGTTTTTCAATAAATAGTCAATGTACGGACTCATAATAACACCAAAACCTAAGGAAATTTCTCCACACAAAGATAGACAAATCACTTACCTCAAACAAAGCTCAATCAATGGGTAACAATACCTTTTTCACGAATATCCGACTCTAGATGGCCCAAATCTCGCAAAAATCAATTACCTATTTTCATAAATATAATTAGAAGAAACTAATCTAGTTAATGAAAATTAAAGTTAAAGCAAGAAACTAGAATATCCCCCTAAAAGGTCTCCCCGAACCACGTCTGGAAATAGTGTACAAACCACAAAATACAAACGCCCATTCTCTCATGAGTTTACTTGTACCAAAATTATCCAAATATGATGTAAAAATCTCAATCAAAACCCAAAATCTTAGTTGAACAACTTCTTTCCATTTTCCCAAAATTTTCACCCAAATCCAAAAATTAATGATGAATTCAATCATAGATCAGTGGAATATAACCATAAAAGAGTTAAGAATAGTTATCCAAAAGATTCCTCTGAAAATCTCTCCAAAATCTCCTAATATGGGCTCTCAACTACAACAACAACTACCCAATATAGTCCCACAAGGTGGGGTCTGGGAGGGTAATATGTAGACAGGCCTTACCCCTACCCGAAAGGGCAGAGAGGCTATTTCCAATCGACCCTCGGCTCAGGGATGGAAAGGGAATAAAACAACAAAAACAAAAGCATTAGTAAATCCAACAGAAATCGCGTAAACAGTTATCTAAACATAAGAACCATAAATAAAATGACATGTAATAACATCAAACAGTAACTACTATAAATAACTACCCTAAGGGGAACACAATCCAATGCACAAATCATCTATGGATCGCCCTGTAAAGCCTCACCCAGCCCCGATAGAGGAGTACGAAAAATTCTAGGAGACCCTATCCTACAATCCTGATACGAGACCTCCATACTTTTCTATCAAGGGAGCCATGTCCTCGGAAATCTGTATTCTAGCCATGTCATGCCTAATCAGCTCTCCCCAATACCTCTTAGGCCTCCCTCTGCCTCGCCTCACGCCGACCACCGCCAGTTGCTCACAACTTCTCACCGGTGCATCAGGACTTCTCCTCCGCACATGCCCGAACCACCCGAGCCTCGCTTCACGCATCTTCTCATCCATCAGTGCCACCCCCACCTTCTCTCGAATAACTTCATTCTTAATCTTATTTAATATGGTGAGCTTGCACATCCACCTGAGCATCCTCATCTCCGCAACTTTCATTCTCTGAATATAAGAGTTCTTCATCGGCCAGCAGTCTGCCCCATACAACATGGGAGGTCTAACCACAGCTCTATAAAATTTCCCCTTGAGCTTCTATGGCACTTTCTTGCCACACATGACTCTTGATGCAAGCCTCCACTTAGACCACCCCGCTCCTATACGATGGTTGATATCCACGTCAATATCTCCGTCCTCGTTAATATGGGCTCTCGAAGTCCCAAAATTAAAAAAGGATGAAACCCTTTAACTTGGCACTTTTCTACCCAGCAATTTTGCATATGCGGGCTCGTAGTCATCGCTGGTGTTGATTCAACTTATGGCCAAGGTTCTCGCTTCTACAAGGATGCTTCCGTATCTGCGATCCCAAGCCTCCCAGGCTATCCGCTTCTGCGGTGCATTCAAACTTCCGTAGAAGCGATTCCGCTCCTACATCCTTGATGTTGCACCTGCGACTATGGGCCAAACACCTCCAGACCGCATCTACGGTCCTCCTCTCGCACGTGCATGTCCAAACCTACGGCCACCCCACCGCAGGTGCGAAAACACCAGATGCCTGAAAACTTCAACAATGGAATATGTCATAATTGTTTATCCCTTAAGCATCCAAAATACACCCAAGGCCCCCCGGGAACTTAACTCAACAAACCAAAAAGTCCTAAAATACCATATGAACTTAGTCGAGATCTTAAATCACATCAAATAATGCTAAAAATGCGAATCACACCCCAATCCAAACATGATAAACTCGAAACTTTAAATTTATACAAGCGATGGCAAAACCTATCAAACCACGTCCGATTGACGCCAAACTTGCAAACAAGTCATATTCAACATTACGGACTCCAACTCCCAAAATCTGAATCCAACCTCAATATCAAAAAGTCCACAACCGGTCAAAATCAGAAAAAAGTTGGCTTTCGCCATTTCAAGCCTAAAGCAGCTACATACCTCCAAAACATAAGCCGGACACGCTCCTGAGTCAAAAATCACCCAATAGAGCTAACAGAACTCCATTCGGAGTCGCCTTCACACAGTTCTGACAACGGTCAAATTTCTAACGCTTAAACTTCTATATTAGGGACTAAGTGTTCTAAAAACTCCAAAACAAAAAATAAAACATCACAACAAGTCATATAAGCAGAAAAAGATACGGGGAAAGTATTTTATAGGGGATCGGGGCTATAACTCTCAAAACGACCTGGTGAGTTGTTGTAGAAACCCCAAGACAAGGAGTAGATCATGATTGCCCAAAATGCCACGAGTACAAATGTATGATTGTAATCCAAAACCAAGTCAAAGCGACTTCAAAATTTTCAATTTATTCTCTCATAAATTATAACCAAAAGAGCCAAATTCTCTTTCAAATCCTACCATCTACGTGTAATAATTCATTGGAAAACAAGATATACTAATAGAATAGCATAGAAAGTACTTACCCTCAATGTGTTGATAAAAATCTCACTTAAAACTGCCTCAAGCGGAGCTCGAAAACTCAAATAATGAAAATAGGCCAAACCCTCGAAATATAAGAGGTCTAGCAGTGACTCCGCATCTGCGGACCACTGGGTCGCTTCCATGATGTCAAATATGTGAAAAAACCATCACTGATGTGAATTTCACTTAAAACAATCGACCCTCGCTTCTACTCTATTGTGTCGGCTTCTGCCAAACCGCACCTACGCCTTCACATATGCTCAATAGCGTCAGCACAACTGCCTCCGCACATCCTGACTCCTCTCCTTACCACTTCTTCGACCTTTCTTCCCGCCTGTGACCTCGTACCTGCACCACAAGTTCCAGCGGTGCGACACACCAGAACCAAGTATGCGAATATGCAACAATCAATTCGAAATACACCCGAGACCCCATTCAATCATACAAAGAATTCTCAATACCTAATCCAATCATATCGAAAAAATATTTGGGAAGCATCAAATAGGTCAAAGAAGCTCAAATACACAAAATAATCGACTAGGTTGTTACAATATTATTTGGAAAAATTAGTTATAAGTTAGAAATATTTCTTGATAATTAGATAGGAGCTTGTAAATAGTAAGTCAAAAATGGACGCTGAAACAAACGTGAGCAAAGAGACAGGCCTCCAAATTTGGTGTCATGAAAGGTGCATTTGTCCATAGGCTAATATCTTTTGAAAATGTACGGAACCGTAATCACCGTACCTTCCTTGACTTCAAAATTTAATTGCTATTCTTTATTCATTAAGTAAACGACAACAACAACAACAACAACCCATTATAATCCCACTTAGTGGGGTCTGGGGAGGGTAGTGTGTACGCAGACCTTACCCCTACCCTAGGGCTCACAACCTCTCGGTTGGAAGTGGGGGTTGCTTACCATCAGAGCAACCCCTCTTGTCTCTCATTAAGTAAACGCAATTTTGAAAATGTACCAAATTATTCCATGTCATGCCAAACTTGCTGAGTATATTATAAGGATAGCATTTGTATTTATATTGTATTCGACGGTTGGCGCAAAATGCATTCTAAATGGGTATGTCTCTGCAATGACGAACCTTTGGCACCTAATTTTGATTCTTCAGATCTTAGGAGTCGCTCCTACTTTATATTTTAGCTTTTTAATTAAATTTAATGTCGCGTGAAGCTGTACTTTATTCTTTTTATTAGTAAAAGAGATAATACATAAAATATCCATTAAACTTGTCCGAAAAAATCATTTACACATCTAAACTTTACGGGCGATCTTTTACCCCATTATTCTAAACTTAAGTGAATTTAATACCCCTTTTGTGCAAAACGTGTAGTTCACATTGTAGCTACGCGTGAAGGCAAAAAAAAAAACTTAAAACTAATTAGTGGTCCATGTGTCACTTTCTAATTGGATAGTATAACTAATTAACTTAATATTATTTTTTTCTCTTTTCTTTTTTGTTTTTTCTTTCTCTATCTTCATTCATTATCCATACCTTTTTAAAAAATGAAAGTATTATGCTAATTTTTTTTTTGGTTTTACAAAATTTATTTTTCCAATTTTTACGAAAAGAAAATCTTTAAAAAATTTGAAAAACTGAAGGAAAAAATGTTTTTCAAAAACAAAATTTTTTTGTTGGAAATAATTTTTTTTTGTTCTTAAAAACCGAAAATATTTTGTTATAACTATTTTTTTCAGTTTTTACTATTGTTTCAGATTTTACAAAAAAAAATTTTTTTTGTTAAAAACCCATTTTTTTAGTTTTTACAATTTGTTATGCAAAATATTTTCAGTATCTTGTTTTTAAACTGAGTAGATACTGAAAAAGTTTTGCAAAATAAATTGTAAAAACTTTAAAAAATAGTTTTTTCAACAAACTATTTTTGTTTTTCAAAAACTGAAGAAAAAAAATTCAAGCAAAGTATTTTCGTTTTTGAAAAAAATTATTTTTTTCTATTTTTAAATATTTTCTTTTTGTAAAACTGATTTTTTTTTGTATAAACTGAATTTTTTTTCTGAAAACAGAAAAAATAAATTTCATTTTAAAATATTTTGTTTTTAAAAACTGAAAAGATTATTGTCAACAAAATACTTTCTTTTTATAAAAGTATATATTTTTATTTTTGTAGTTTTTTTTTAAAAAAATTGTTTTGTAAAAATTGGGAACACAAATTTGTAAAAACAATTTTTTTTTTGTTCTTTTGTTTTTTAACATAAAATTTTCGTTTTTTAAAAAACTAAAATTTAAAAAAAAAATGAAAAAACTGAAAATAGGGGACTTTATGGTGCGTGTAACACACAACCACCATAAGACTTGGTTCAGTTTTTTGAAAGGGGTATTAAATTCACTTAAGTTTAGAATAGTGGGGTAAAAGGTCGCCCGTAAAGTTTAGGTATGTAAATAGTTTTTTCGGACAAGTTTGATGGGTATTTTATGTATTATCTCTTAGTAAAATCATAAGTGTACTTTATTCTTTGTATAAGTTACCAATTAATTTTTGAACTATTAAAGCACTAAATTATAAATATTTGTTTAAATCGACTTTCATTTTGTATGTCAAAAGTTTTCCCCAATTTATACATGGGTATCAATGACTTGATTCGTACTGAAGAATTACATAAGATGAAACATCCGTATTTAAATGGCAAGTATTTGACTAAGAAAACAAAAATGTGGATTATACTTAAATCAATTCGAGGAGTTTATACATAATACAACTTCTTTAAAATTTATTAAAAACATTCCACCTACTTTGAGAAAATTTCATAAAATGCAATTTCTTACAACTTTTTAATTTCATAAACTCCTAAAATTACTCCACTAAAAGTGGGATAATGGTGTAAGCAAACTTTTAAGTACTCAATTGCAGAATGACTAATTTGTTACAGCTAGTATGACCAAAATGCAAAAATTAGCTTCTTTTTTTTCAAAAGTACTTTTGAATACGAAGCATTTTGTGTTTGACTAATTAATTTGAAAAGCACTTCTGAGCAGCAATTAATCTTTTGCCAAGCTTTTAAAAACTGATTGTAAGCGTATCTTTGTCAAAAGTATTTTTCGAGAGAAGCTACTTTTTTCTGCTTATCCCAAACTGCTTCTGTTTTTCTCCACTTTTTTTTTTCTTCTAAAAACTTGACCAAACAGAGTATTATACTTCTATTATGTCTCAACTATCTATCTATCTCTTAGTAATTAATACTATCAAAGTATATCCACTTTTAAGACAATCGTGAATTTTAACTTTTAAATTTTACAAGATTTTAATTAAGGTACTTTGGAAGGTCACCTCGAAGGCTCAAGCCCACAGAGAGAGAATGATATATTATTGATCTGGTGGAGAATAGTTGTAGCAACATCCGTCCTTTACAAAGTGGCATGGATTCCCTTTATATAGGAAATGGAATAGAATATAGTACATAATGCACTAAATTTAAAGATACATGGATGGGACGGCTAGGCATGACGCCAGACTCTGCTGACTCTGGTTGCTCATATCGGGAATCCCCTATTATTGGAACCTTTATTGGGTCGCGGATGAACTTTGGGAGAAGGTGCTCGATCGTAATCCTGCAACCTCGGGATGCTGATTTGACTTCGCAAATGCACCTTAATGCCGAGAAATAGACTCCCCTGATTTCACTGCATATAGATAGTCTCCGCGTTTCCAAGAACGAAGTAATAGGAAATTATTTTAAACCTTCATATCGAGGTCATCATTGAACGTCATGCCCTAGATAATTGTGCAAGGCCGCCATCAGATGCGATAATCGAGAGGCCTACGAATTGCCATTGGCTCGTCCTTTCTGCTTCCTCAATGATTCCTACAAATGTACCTGTTGCTAGACACTTCCAACCTTAAACCCACGAGAAAGAATTTTTGCATTCTTCTCTCTTTCATCTTTTCACAAAAGGATGTTTACCATCAACATGGTTAGGACCTCTAGAACATTTCCCCAACTGAACGACACTGCATCGCCGTCCCAATCACCTAAGGAGGAAACCAGAGCGATTCCTTCCTTGCAAATATGTACCCCACCTGATCTCGACATGTCAGAGTATTTTGATGTCGATACTACTTCATCTATGTCAAGCCGGTGTGAGCACGTCTCTCAATATGTTAGTGTCGTGACCGATATTAGCAAGGTGAGGAAGGACTATCTATGAAGCAAGGCAGTGGAGGTGGATTCCCGGTTCTAACTATAACATAACTGAGTTTAAGGCTGCCTTCCTTCATGTATACACCTACCCATTCACCTTGGTCCCAAATAAAGCTGTCGAGTCTTCTCCCTTGGAGATCGACCCGGTTATCCTCGACTTCTGCGACCAGTGCCAAGTGACACTTGGTCAGATCTACCCTTCTTTTTTTAGGATAGTGTTGTTGTTTCGTCACTTCACCGAAGGGGTTGAAGGTGAGGTTTTTACCCTCAATAAACTAATCAGGATGTACATCCCTCGACTATACCGAGGCTTAATAAGGCACCGCCATCGATCCAAGAAGTCTTTTTTTATGATCGTCAACGAGAGAAAGGATCCAGGATGGATGAGCAGGTTTATCCAAGTAAGGACCTCGGATGTCATCCCGACCCATAGGATGCCCTTTTTGGAGAGGTGGAATACCCGATGTAAGCAATTTTACCCGTAGCCGCTTTCCAACTACTCTTCCTTTTGACATAATAATCTCTTTGTTCTTTCTGCAGCCGCCGCTTGGCACCCGGAGGTTGTCTCGAATTTGCCGGATAAATCAGGTGGTTGAGCGAGAAGTTCCCATATCGTGTTCGGTCTTGGACCGACCTTGCCAAGAAGAGTTTGGGGTCCAGGAATCATGGTGATGTTCCTTTTCTACCTATGCTTTGTAGATTGTGTTCCTTTCCGAGCCCATAGTGAAAGTGTATTGCGGTTACTATGTTGGTGCAGGTCTTGACGAGAATATGCAGATGAGGCCGCCCTCTAATGGTAAACTAGCGGGCTTGGAGCCTCACGCGAGCAATAAGAGGAAAAGCAGGGCAGCTGTTATCCCTCATGCGGCAAAGAAGACCAGGTCGCTCGGGCATTGAGCCAATGCTGGGACTAGTGCTTTGACCTTAGAGTCAAATCCTGATACCGAAGGAGAGGATGATGATGATGGAAGCCCGCAGAGGAGGAGAACGAGGTCGAGCGTGAGAGACTTGCAGGCGCCTTGGTCAGAGGACGCTGAGTTTGGAACATCTCGCTCCAGTCAGGTTTGAGGACAGGGGGTCCTTGTAGAGGATATATAGCTTCGGATCGTGCAACCGGTTTTGCTATAACTTGCACAAAGAGAGCCGCTAGAGTTTTTGTTGAAGGGTCGAGGCTCGGAGCATCCCACTACGTGGATCTCTACTTAGAGAAATTGGTGACCTGAACGACCTTATATTGAGCTTCCCGATATCCTCGGGGGAACTGTAGGATGCGCACGGGATGATCGACTCCACATCGGGGACTCCTCTCGGGGGGGGGGGGGGACTTTATTTCCAACATTATTGATGGCATTATTGATAAAGCTGACCTCGATATTCTTAGCGCCCTTAAAGTGGCAGAGTAGTCCATGCAGCAGGTGATAGTCATTTCTTGTGCACTTCTTTCATCTCCGAGAATCATTCTTTATCCTTCAAACTTTTCGCTATATCGTAGTGTAATGATATATACGATCATGGCCATTTTCTGCACACCAATTTCGCATCCGCGGGCTCTTAGTCATATCTGCGGCACTACACCTACGGAAAAATTATTGCAGGTGCGGCAACTTATGGCCAAGGTTCCCGCTTCTGCAAGGACACTTTCGCTTCTGCTATCCCAAGCCTCCCAGTCTATCCGTTTCTACGTTCAAACTTTCGGAGAAGAAATTCCACTCATGCATCCTTGATTTCGCACCTGCGACCATGGGCCAAATTTCACCAGACCGCACCTGTGGTCCTCGTCTCGCACGTTCATGCCCAAACCTGCGGCCTCCCTACTGCATGTGCAAAAACACCAGATGCCTGAAAACTTCAACAATGGCATATGTAATAATTTTTATATGTTAAGCACTCTAAATACACCCGAGGCCCTCGGCAACTTAACTAAATATACATAAAAATACTAAAACACCATACAAACTTAGTTGAGACCTCAAATCACATAAAACAATGCTAGAAACGTGAATCACCCTCCAATCCAAACTTGATGAACATGAAACTTCAAATTTATACAACCGATACCAAAACCTATAAACCACGTCCGATTGACCTCAAACTTGCAAACAAGTCATATTCAACATTACGGACTCCAACTCCCGAAATCGAAATTCGACCTCGATATCAAAAAGTCCACTGCCGATCAAAATCTCCAAAAAGTTGACTTTCGCCATTTCAAGCTTAAAGTAGAAACAACCCTCCAAAACACAATCCGGACATGCCCCTGAGTCAAAATTTACATAGGATAGCTAACGGAAATCCATTCGGGTTCACCTTCACACAATCGACCACGGTCAAACTCCTAAGGCTTAAACTGCTGGATTAGGGACTAAGTATCCCAAAAACTCTGAAACAAAAAATAAAACTTCCCAACAAGTAATATAAGCAGAAAAAGATATAGGGTGAGTAATTAATAGGGGATCAGGGCTATAACTCTCAAAATGATCGACCGAGTCGTTATATAAACCCCGAGCTAAGGAGTACATAATGACTACCCCTAACACCACGAGTCCAAATATATGACTGGAGTCCAAATATATGACTGTAATCCAAAACCAAGTCAAAATTGACTTCGAAATTTTCAATTTATTCTCTCTGAAAGAATAGTCAAAAGACCCAGATTCTCTTTCAAATCCCACCATCTACGTGTAATAATTCATAGGAAAATAAGATATATTAATAAAATAGAGTAGAAAGCACTTACCCTAAATGTGTTGATAAAAATCTCACCTAAAATCGCCTCTAGCCGAGCTCCTAACTTTAAAATAATAAAAATAGGCTAACCCCCGAAATATAAGAGGTCTATCTGTGGCTCCGCATCTACGGACTACTAGGTCGCTTCCGCGATGTCAAATATGGAGAAAAAGCATCACAGATGCGAATTTCATTTAAAACAATCGACCCTCGCTTCTACTCTGTTTTGTCCGCTTCTACCGAACCTCACATGCGCCTTCACATGTACTTAATAGCTTCTGCACAACTGCCTCCGCACATCCTGACTCCTTATCCCAGCCAATCACCATTATGCGGCCTTTCTTCTCTCATGTGACCTCGTACCTACACCACAAGTTCCGCCGATGCGACGCACCAGAGCCAACTATGCGAACATGCAACAATCAATTCGAAATACTCCCGAGACCCCATTCAATCATACAAATAATTCTATATACCTAATCCATTCTTGTCGAAACAAATATATGTGAAGCATCAAATACGGCAACGAAGCAAAATACACAAAATGACCGATTAAGTGGTTACAATATCATTTGGAAAAATTAGTTACAAGTTAGAAATATTTGTTGATAATCAGATAGGAGCTTTGTAAATAGCAAGTCAAAAATGGACGCTGAAACAAACGTGAGCAAAGAGACAGGCCTCCAAATTTGTTGTCATGAAAGGTGCGTTTGTCCATAGGCTAATATCTTTTGAAAATGTACGGAACCGTAATCACCGTACCTTCCTTGACTTCATACATCAATTGCTATTCTTTATTCAATAAGTAAACGCAGATTGATGCCTTCTCTTTTAATCCAAATTTTTGCATGTCATCCCAAACTTGCTGAGTATATTATAAGAATAACATTTGTATTTATATTGTATTCGACGGTTGGCGCAAAATGCATACTAAATGGGTACGTGTCTGCAACATGACGAACCTTTGGCACCTAATTTTGATTCTTCAGATCTTAGGAGCCGCTCCTACTTTATATTTTAACTTTTTAATTAAATTTAATTCATTGATTTAATGTCACGCGTGAAAGTGTACTTTATTCATTCTATAAGCAAAATCATAAAATTATTTTTTGTATCATTAAAGTTACCAATTAATTTTTGAACTATCAAAGCACTATATTTATTATAAATATTTGCTTAACTCGACTTTCATTTTGTATGTCAAAAGTTTTCCCCAATTTATACATGGGTATCAATGACATGATTCGTACTGAAGAATTACATAAGATGAAACGTCCGTATTCAAATGGCAAGTATTTAATTAAGATAACCAAAATGTGGGTTATACTTAAATCAGTTCGAGGAGTTTATACAGAATACTACTTCTTTAAAATTTATTTAAAAAGAGTCCAACTACTTTGAGAAAAATTTATAAAATGCAGTTTCTTACAACTTTTTAATTTCATGAACTCCTAAAATTACTCCACTAAAAGTGGGATAATGGTATAAATAAAATTTTAAGTACTCAATGGAATGACTAATTTGTTTTTTTTTTTTTTTTCAAAAGTACTTTTGAATAAGAAGTACCAATTAATTTGAAAATACTTCTGAGTAGTAATTAGTCTTTAGCCAATCTTTTGAAAACTGATTCTAAGTGTATTTTTGTTAAAAGAATTTTTGGAGAGAAAATGTTTCTCCAAAACTGCTTCTGCTTCTCTTCAGTTTTTTTTCCTTATAAAAGGTTGGCCAAACAGGCTATTCTACTTCCATTGTGTCTCAACTATCTATCTATTAGTCATTAATACTATCAAAGTATATCCACTTTTAAAACGAACGTGTTATGAATAGAATTCTATTTAGAGTGAATGTCTATCTTGTGGAAAGTTTTACTTTGTGACTAAGTCATATTTCTCCTATAAATAGAGGGGTCTTACCCCATTGTAATTCATCTCAGACTTCAATAAGAATTCACTCTCTCTCTTTCTCTACAATATTGTTCTTCTTCTTTTATTGTTTCATAACACGTTATCAGCACGAGACTCTACCGTCTCAATAAGCTCTTTCAGAAGATTAAGTTCCCAATAAACAATATTTTCTTTACAGTTCTGCAAAAGAATGATAAGTGAGACGTAAAACAAATTCTTTTACGACTTTTCCTAATTGAAATCTTAAATTTTTTTTGTGGCTAATTTCGTATGAAAATTGTAAAATCACTGAATGAGTGTTTCAATCATCTCACTACTTCTATGCAAACTTAAATTGGGAATATGACAAACGTAAACTACTGTTGTGGCCCAAGGGTACTCTTTCTATTTGTTTTACATGAAATTTGTATTTTTCCTTGTGCTTATTTGACTGCTTCTCGAAAAAAAAATACTAATGCTTATTTGTATATTTCTTTTGTATATATGTCAACCCATGGGAAGCAAATATGGATATTTCACAAAGCAAACTTGGATTAAAGTTCAATTGTAAAAATATTTGTTTAGTTGATTCATGTACAACACATACAATACTCAAAGAGAAGAATTATTTCTCTCATTTAAGTATGTGTAAGGCAGATGTTACTACAATTTCTGGTAGTAGTAAATTAATTGAAGGCTCTGGAAGAGCTACTATAACTCTGCCTATGGGAACAATACTTATCATAGAGAATGCAATGTTCTCCTCCAAGTCCAAGAGGAACTTGTTGAGTTTTAAAGATATCCGCAGAAATGGATATCATATTGAGACAATAGATGAGGATAATCTTGAATATCTCATCATTACCAAAAATGTCTCTGGCCAGAAAAGGGCTATTGAGAAGTTCCCATCTTTGTCTTGTGGCCTGTATTGGACAAGAATTAGTGCAATTGAGGCACATTCTATTGTAAACCAAAAGGTTACCGATTCCAATACTTTTGTACTTTGGCATGATCGATTGGGACACCCTGGATCAATTATGATGAGACGAATCATAGAAAACTCAAATGGGCATCCATTAAAGAATTTAAAGATTCTTTTAAATGATGAATTTTCTTGCACTTCTTGTTATCAAGGCAAGTTAATTATTAGACCATCACCAACAAAGGTTGGAATTGAGTCCCCTACGTTTTTGGAACGTATACAAGGGGACATTTGTGGACCTATTCACCCACCTAGTGGGTCATTCCGATATTTTATGGTCTTGATAGACGCATCTTCTAGATGGTCTCATATGTGCCTATTGTCATCTCGCAACCTCGCGTTTGCAAAATTAATGGCACAAATAATTCGATTACGGGCACAATTTCCCGATAATCCAATTAAGTCTATTAGACCTGATAATGTTGCTGAGTTTTCATCCCAAGCATTTAATGATTATTGCTTATCAATTGGGATAAAAGTGGAACATCCCGTAGCTCATGTTCACACTCAAAATGGTCTTGCAAAGTCTTTAATTAAACGTCTGCAATTGATAGCAAGACCGTTACTCATGAAAACGAGGCTGCCCACTTCTGTTTGGGGTCACGCCATTTTGCATGCAGCAATGCTAGTTCGTCTGAGACCGACAAATTATCATAAATATTCCCCGTTGCAATTAGTTTTGGGTCATGAACCTAATATATCCCATTTAAGAACTTTTGGATGCGCGGTATATGTGCCTGTAGCACCGCCATATCGCACCAAAATGGGTCCGCAAAGAAGGTTAGGAATATATGTTGGGTTTGAATCGCCCTCCATTATTCGCTAGCTCGAGCCATTAACGGGAAATTTATTTACTGCACGATTTGCAGACTGTCGATTCGATGACACTTTTCCCAAAATTAGGGGGAGAAGTTGGTGAAACCAAACGGGAAATTTTGTGGAAAAATCCATCATTATCTCATCTTGATCCACGTGCCTCTATTTGTGAAAAAGAGGTACAAAAGATTATTCATTTGCAGAGAATAGCAAATCAAATGCCCGATGGATTTACGGATATGAAAAGGATAACAAAATCACATATCCCTGCGGAGAATGTTCCAATCCGTATTGATGTCCCTATTGGACAATCTTCTAGTGTCATAGCTAATGAGTCAAAAGCACGCATGAAATGTGGAAGACCATTAGGTTCCAAAGATCGAAATCCTAGAAAAAGGAAAATAAACGATCAAAATGACACTATGAAAGAATCTCATGAAGAAATCCACGACTTAATAAATTCTGAGATTCATGAGGAATCCACCGAGCCCGAGACTCAAGAAAATAAGGAACTATCAATAAATCCAATCGATATTGAGACAAATTTGAATCGATTGGATATAGTGGTGGATTATGTCTTTGCATATAATGTTGCATCCAACATTATGCAAGAAAATGAGGATCTTGAACCTCAATCTGTTGGAGAATGTCGACAAAGACTTGATTGGCCAAAATGGCAAGAAGCAATCCAATCAGAGTTGAATTCACTTGCAAAACGTGAAGTTTTTGGGCCTGTAGTCCAAACACCTAATGGTGTTAAGCCTGTTGGCTATAAATGGGTCTTTGTACGCAAGAGAAATGAGAAAAATGAGGTGCAAAGATATAAGGCACGCCTTGTTGCACAAGAATTTTCACAAAGGCCTGGTGTTGATTATGAAGAGACATATTCACCCGTTATGGATGCTATCACATTCCGTTATCTCATTAGTTTTGCTGTCCATGAAAAACTTGACATGCATTTAATGGATGTGGTTACCGCCTACCTTTACGGCTCACTTGATAATGAGATATACATGAAAATTCCCGAGGGCTTCAAAATGCCTAATAATTCAAAATCCCGGAAATATTTTCAATCAAATTGCAAAGATCTTTGTATGGTCTAAAGCAATCAGGACGAATGTGGTATAATCGTCTTAGTGAGTATTTATTAAAGGAAGGCTATATAAATGATGCCATTTGCCCATGTGTTTTCATAAAGAAAATAACATCGGAATTTGTTGTACTTGCCGTATATGTTGATGACATAAACCTTATTGGAACTCCTATAGAACTCCAAAAGGCAATTGATTATTTAAAGAAGGAGTTCGAGATGAAAGATCTCGCAAAGACAAAATTATGTCTTGGTTTGCAAATTGAACATTTGCCAAACGAAATTTTTGTTCATCAATCTACCTACATAGAAAAGGTACTTAAACGATTTTACATGGATGGAGCACATCCATTAAGTACTCCGATGGTTGTTCGATCACTTGATGTGAACAAAGATCCATTCCGACCTCAAGAAGAGAATGAAGAGCTACTTGGTCCTGAAGTACCATATCTTAGTGCAATTGGTGCACTAATGTATCTTGCCAATACTACAAGGCCCGACATAACTTTTCCAGTTAATGTCTTAGCAAGATATAGCTCTGCTCCCACAAGGAGACATTGGAATGGGATCAAACACATATTGCGGTATCTAAAAGGGACTACCGATATGGGCTTATTTTATGGCAATAATTGCAGTTCCGATCTTGTTAGTTATGCTGATGCTGGGTATTTATCCGACCCACACAAGGCTCGATCTCAAACAGGTTATGTGTTTACCTGTGGAGGCACTGCCATATCTTGGCGATCGATTAAGCAATCAATTGTGGCTACTTCATCTAATCATGCTGAGATAATTGCTATTCATGAAGCAAGTCGAGAGTGTGTGTGGTTGAGATCTATAATACATCTTATTCGAGATAAATGTGGTGTGAAATGTGATAAGTTACCCACTATTTTGTATGAAGACAATGCAGCATGCATAGCTCAACTGAAGGGAGGATTCATAAAAGGAGATAGGACAAAGCACATTTCACCAAAGTTATTTTTCACACATGATCTTCAAAAGAATGGTGATATTAATGTGCAACAAATTCGTTCAAGTGATAATATGGCTGATTTGTTCACAAAATCTCTACCGACGTCAACCTTCAAGAAGCTTGTGTACAAGATCGGGATGCGAAGGCTTAAGGATGTGAATTGATGCTCTCATCAGGGGGAGTTAATGCGCGTTGCACTCTTTTTCCCTTAAGGTTTTAAATTTTACAAGATTTTTATTAAGGTATTTCAGAATGTCACCTCGAAGGCTCATTCTCACAGTCGAGTATCCTCCCTCGAGGGTCATCGACACCTGGCCACAAGATAGTGATAGGCACAACTTTTTAGCGTAAAATGGTAATGACAATTAAATTTGTAAATGGGATTCTAAAAATACATGATATATTTTTATTCTAGTTTTTAGAGAAGTTGATGCTAAGAATATGAGGTTTAACGAATAAATATAAGCTTAAACGAGGAAGTAATCAAATCAAGGGGCTTGCTACCCTGGCTTCAGACTGGTCGATGGAAGACCTCAAGGCCAAAATCTGGGCTAGATATCGAGTTAACGGGGTTAGTCGAGAATGGGATAACAGATGAAATATGATTAAACAAAGATTTTTATGGCCAATAAGAAGAACTAAATAAAGAACAAATGTAAGGCCCCGTACAAAACCTAGTAGCTGTGGTGTCATGGTCCGAATAAGGTGTAAGGAATGCGTAGAACTCGTCGCGGTTCGGACCCTTGGTAGTGATTTAAGTTTTAAAAATCGAAAGAATCAATTTTTCATAAAATGTCGATTCTGCGGTCAGGAATGCAATTGCAGATCTGCTATGCAGACCGCATTCCTACCGTAGAGCTTAACAGAATGTTTTCCAAAATGGTGTTGAAAATGCGATCGCAGAAAGGAAATGCGGACCGCAGATCTATCGCATAATTTCTCGAGAATTTTTGAGTGTCAAATCTGCGGTGCATTCTGTGACCACAGAACACGAATGCGGACCGCATTTTAGTCGCATATCGTAACAGAACATGTTCATTTTTAGAGGTAATTCTGCGGTCCATTATGCGGACCGCATTTTGATTCTACGATCGCAGATGCGACCGCAGAATTGACTCGGCCCATATTTTTTTATAAATTTTTGACCCGACCCCTTCTTTAATAAAACACCTTCAACCTTCATTTTTCTCACATTTTCTTACCAAAACTAGTGAGAGGAAAGAGGGGTTCTAGAGAGAGAAGTATAACTATCTTCAAAGATCGTCCAAATCATTTTGTCCGGAAGATCCTAAGGCAAAAATTCATCTTCCCCAAAATCTTTAAGAGGTAAAAACACTAGTTATTTTCCTCTAATTTTTCAGTTTTCAAAGGTAAAGAAAGATTTGCATACAATAGCTTTTGAAAATAAAATTTAACACCCATGCATGTTATTTGAACTTGAATTTTAGTAAAAAGAAGTGGGTAGAAGTAAGAGTATGCAAAAATGGAAGTTGGCGACGTAGGACAACTTGGGTGAGCTTAAATAAAAGATTGAAAGAAGTAAAAATCGACTCCATGTATGTATGGCTAACTTTGACTCTTGTGAAATCGCCGTTATCTGTGCAATTCGTTTGGTACGTGTTTATTTGAGAGATTGTGTGTAGTTATTTGATTTTGTTGTTGGGTATTCAATTGATGTTGAACTATGTGTGGTGTGGTATGGAACACGAACCGAAAGATAAAAAGGAAATTGAAATTGGTAAAGAACTTAGAACAATTGTTATGATGACATTCACGGATTCTTGTGGAAAGAAATGAAACACTTGAATTGTGATAAGTTGTTGAACATAATGGTATGGGTACTCTCAATTGTGGAAACATTGTAACTCGGTTGTGATATTGGCTTGAAAAGTATTTGAGAACATGAAACAATTTGTAACTTGCTTATTTGCACTTGTTGTGATCTTGTGTAGTGCCTTGTTTGCTGTTTGTGATTGTTGTGATTGAAATTGTACGGTGGGATCGGGTTGTGTGCCACAACACGAAGTAATAAGGTATGGGTTGGGGTGATAAGGGTGGCCGAGGAAATAAGGGTGGACGAGGTAATGAGGATGGAAAGCGATCGAAATCGCTATTGAAATTGATATAAAATCATTGATGTGAAATTGTGAAAGGTGACAGCAGGAGAGTTTGCAACTTGTTGGGCACTGATTGCCCCTTTGTTTGACTACTTGTGCTTTACGTGATTGATTGGTTGTTGTTCTCTTTGTTGATCTTAAATCGTGCTTTGTGTTGAGAATTATTTAAAATGAGGAAAATGTGAAAAACATGATTGGCTGGCTTAATTAATTCTTGGTGTAATTTATTGGTTGTCTTATCATCGTGATTACTTATTTAATGGCTTGAGTTTACTTGGGACAAAGTTTGTCCATATATACCTGTACAATTCCAGTATACCGACGTCCCTTTTTGCCGGGGACGCTACATTCGTGTTATGATTGTAGGTGGATCAGTAGCAGGCACTTCAGCTCATCGGCAGTAGTATCCTTCATCTTCCATTGCCCGTTTTGGTGAGCCCCTTTCTTCCTCGGAGCCTTGTTACCGGCAAGTATTGTGTCCTCCTTTGTAATCCTAGAGGCTCCGTAGACATGTAAACTGTGGGGTTATGGCCTATGTATATATACGTAGGGCGTTGTAAATTGTAAACTTGTTAGTAAATCAATCGTATGGTTATGATTGTACATTATGAAATCAGTTATAATTTGTAAGATATTTGGTTTATGAGAAATAATCAACACAGCGGTAACGCGTGGGATAGAAAGGCACCCAGGTCCGCTTGACTGGGACTACCCGGTCAGGCGCCGGTCATGTCCCTCGATTTGGGGCGTGACAACAAATATGAAACTAATGCTAAGAGTAGCCTCGAGCTAGTAAGGACGTGCAAGTTTAGAGATAAAAGAGAGAGAGAGAGAGAGAGAGAGAGAGAGAGAGAGAGAGAGAGAGAGAGAGAGAGAGAGAATGATATATTATTGATCTGGCGGAGAATAGTTGGAGCAATATCTGCCTTTTACAAAGTGGCTTGGATTCCATTTACATAGGAGAGTGAATATCTGGGGATGGGACGGCTAGGCACGATGCTATACTCTGCTAATTCTAGCTGCTAGCATCAGGAATCCCCCGTACTCGGAACCGTTGTTGGGTTGCGGATAAACTTTGGTGAAGGGTTCTCGATCGTAATCCTATAGCCTCAAGATGTTGATTTGACACCCCAAATGCACCTTAATGCCGAGCAATAGACTCCCCTGATTTCACTGCATATAGGTGGTCTCTGGGTTTCCCAGAATGAACTAATAGGAAATGATTTTGAACCGTCGTCTCGAGGTCATCGTTGTCGTGATGTCAACCATCTAAAAGCATTAAATTCCATGCCCCGGAGAATTGTGCACGGCCGTCGTCTGATGCGATAAATGAGAGACCTACGAATTGCCACTCGTCCTTTCCGCTTCCTTAAAGATTCTTATAAATGCACCTGTTGCTAGACACATCCTACTTTCACCCCATTTCCAAGCCCACGAGACACAAATTTTGCATTTGTCACTCTTTCATCTTTTCACAGAAGGATTTTACCATCGACATGGCTACGACCTGTAGAACAGTTCCCCGACTGAACGGCATCGCATCATCATCCCGATCACCTAAGGAGGAAACCAGAGAAATTACCTCATTTGAAAAATGTACCCCATCGACTTGTCAGAGGATTTTTATGTCGATACTACTTCATCTATGCCGGTCCGGTGCGAGCACATGTCTTTATATGTTAGCACGTTACCTATATTAGCAAGGTGAGGAAGGACTGCCTATGGAGAAAGGCAGTAGAGGTGGAGATTCCCGGTTCCAACTATAATATAACTAACTTTAAGGATGCCTTCATTCACGTAGACACCTACCCATTCACCCTGGTCCCTAATAAATTTATTGAGTCTCCTTCCCTAGAGATCGACCCGGTTATCCTCGACTACTGTGACTAGTACGAAGTGACACTTTGTTAGATCTACCCTTCTTTTTGGAGGATCATGTCGATGCTTCGTCACTTCACCGAAGGGGTTAAAGGTGAGATTATCACCCTTAATAAACTGATCAGGATGTACAACCCTCAACTATATCGAGTCTTAATCAGGTTCTGCCCCAAGAAATCTTCTTTCACGACCGTTGACGAGGGAAATGATCGAGGATGGATGAGCATGTTTATCCGACTAAGGACCTTGGATATCATCCTGACCCAGAGGATTCCCTTTCCGGAGAGGTAGAATGCCCGATGTAATCAATTTCCCCCTTAGCCGTTTTCTAACAACTCTTTCTTTTGACATAATAATCACTTGTTCTTTCTGCAACCACCATTGGCACTCGGAGGTGGTCTTAGATTTGATGGGATGGATCGAGCTGTTGAGCAGAAAGTTCCCATATCGCGTTCGGTCTTGGACCGGCCTGGCCAAGAAGCATTTTGGTGGCCAAGAATCATGGTAAGGTTCTTATTCCGTTGATGCTTCATAGTTTGTGTTCCTTTGTGGGCCCTTAGTGAAAGTGTATTGGGGTTACTCCATTGGTCCATGTCTCGGCGAGAATATGCAAATATGGCCGCCCCTAATGGTAAAGCAGGGGCCTCGAAGCCTGACACGAGCAAGAAAAGGAAAAGCAGGGCAGGTGTTGTCTGTCTTGCGGCAAAGAAGACCAGGTCATTCGGGCATTGAGCCATTGCTGTGACTACTTCTTTGACCTCATAGTCGAATACTAATACCGAAGGAGAGGATCATGATAGAAGCCCGTAGAGGAGGAGAACGAGGTCGAGCGTGAGAGGCTTGCAAGCGCCTCGATCAGAGGCCGTTGAGTCTGGAACAGCTGGCTCTAGTCGTGTTCGAGGGACGGGAGTACTTAAAGAGGATGTTGATATAGCTTTGAATGGCATGACCGGTTTTGCTGCAGCTTCCGCAAAGAGAGCCTCTTGCATTTTCGTTCAAGGGTCGAGGCTCGGAGCTTCCCATGAACGTGGATCGCTACTTGGAGAAATTGGCAACCTAAACGACCTTATATTAAACTTCCCGTTCTCGTTGGGGGAACTGCGGGATGCCCATGGGATGATCGGCTCCACAGTGGGGACTCTTATCGAGGGGGGAGACTTTATGGCCAGTCTTTGACGGCATTATTGATAGCTCTGACCTCGATATTCCTAGCGCCCTTAAAGCGGCAGAGTAGTCCATGCAGCAGGTGATAGTCATTACTTGTGCACTTCTTTCATCCCCGAGCATCATTCTTTGTGTTTCAAACTTCTTGCTATGTCGTAGTGTAAGGAGATGTACACAATGGCACATGTAATAAGTTTTTAACTGTTAAGCATCCGAAATGCACCCGAGGCCCCCGGGATCTTAACTAAACATACAAAAAAGTCCTAAAATGCTATACGGACTTAGTCAAGGCCTCAAATCACATCAAACAATGCTAAAACGTGAATCACCCTCCACTCCAAACTTGAACTTGAAACTTCAAATGGTGAAGGTGGTGAACCACCGCCAGTAGGGTTCCGGCGATGGTAGAGAGGATGATAGGGCGGCTAGGGTTTCTTTTGAAGACGAAGGGTGTATAATGATGTGTATGTAATGTTTTCTATATATTTAAAAGCTTTGAATGATATGGAACCGTTGGATTAAATGTACCAATAGCCCAGATGCAACTACACCAAGAACGACGTCCTCATTAAATGATCATTTAATCGTGACCATTGGATGGATGATATAAATGGCTCAAATTGGTTCTTTTAAGCGATGTGGTTTTATTATTGACCATTGTTTTAGACCATTTGATTAAACTTTTCAACAATCCAGATTCAATTATTTAAAACGGCGTCGTTTGGCTTAGTGTTAAGGCCTGCCCGATCATTTTAATTTGGGCCTAGTCTGTATGTTATATTGATTGGGTCACTAAATTGTATTTGGCGTAGTTTGTATATTTTTGTATTTATACATTGTATTTTATTTGTATTTTTCGAATCATATTTTTTTTGTATTTATTTTTGTATTACTCCTGTATTTTCTTTGTATTTTCTTTTAATTTTCTGATTTTCTAAAATTAAAGAGTAATTAATTTCTATTTTGGTATTTTCTAATTAATACAATTTGGTATTTGTTTGAGCAAATATCATTTGTAGCCCATCAGGCCAAACATATATCATCCAGTAGCCATAAATTGACCCATACAATTCATAACCTAAAAATAATAATAATTGGTAGTCGTCGCCTCCCATCCTTGTCTTTCTTTCTTATTATCTTTCTACTTCTCTCGCCAGCAACCCATGGCTGTGAGGCCATGGGCGCTTTTCTCTCTCTCCCTCTCTCTCTTTCTTTAAAAAACCTCTTTGGTTTTTCTCGTCTCCCTTTTCTTGTATTTCGAAATTTGGATCCTTTATTTACTTTTCGAAAATCTTAAAGCCATTGTAATTTTTATCTTATATTTTAATTTTGGTTTGCAATTCATGATTTTGTGCTATATTTGGGTTTTGAATACAAATATGCTATGATCCCAATTTATTGTCATCACAAACTTATAATCCTAGATCTATTATGGATAAGAAAGTATGCATTATGTTGTGGACCACACATGTGAGATGCTAATGAGCTATGAGAATATTATGTTTTTGCAGAATAGTATGTTGGATCTGACGATATGTGTTTTTTTTTTGTTCCATTTTGTGTTAGTTTCTCTAAATCTCCATTAGTTTGTATTTTGTGACATAGTTAATTGATGATTTATAATTTTACTGTTTTTATAATATTGGGGTTACCATTTCGGCGACTGTGAGGCCATGGACGCCGGTAGCTGGTTTCTCAATAAGAGGAAGAACATAGGAGATGACTATCAAAAAAGTTAAAATATCTACAAAATAGACTGTCATTATACAAAATAAACTGTCTCTATACAATTTATATACAAATAGAGTGTCACTATACTAAATATGTACAAAAATAGAATATCATTATACAAAAAATATATTAAAGAGACTGTCATTATACAAATATGTATAAAATAGACTATTAACAAAAATATACTAAATAGACTGCAACCATACAATTTATACAATTAGCTCTCACTAAACAAAATATATACAAAATAGACTGTTACTATACAAAATATATACAAAATAGATTGTTAATATACTGTCATTATACAAAATAGAATGTTACTATACAAAAAATATACAAAATGGATTGTCACTATACAAAAAATGTACAAAATAGACTATCATTATACAAAATAGACTGTTACTATACAAAAAATATACAAAATAGACTGTCACTATACAAATAGACTCTTACAATACAAAAATATATAAAATAGACTGCCAAAATGCAAAAAATATACAAAAATAGTCTGTTATTATACAAAAACATTACAAATATCGACTGTTATTATACAAAAAATAGACATTTTGTATATGACCTGCATTACATATTTCATTCAATTGTTAGCTAATATTTATTAGATCCAGAAGTACATTTAAAAGGGCAAAAAAAGGGTTTCTCTATCGCACCAGGTGAGGGTCGAACCTGCAACCTTCAACTTAAAAAGCAAGCGCTCTAACCACTGAGCTACAAGCCCTTATGTTGTCATGTTTATTCCTTTCGGCTACTATATGCAATACGTTTGGGCCAAAGGGCCATTTTTTGTAAGTAGAATAAAATATGGGCTATTAAAATTTTGAGTGGCTATAGAGGGTAGTTTTCTCTATTTTTTTTTGTTTTATTTTTCCTTTCAAAAAAAAATTAGAATAAGTCTTGGTATTTCCACATAATTATCAACAAATGTCCACACAAAAAAAAAATCTTGTTTGCCTATATTTTGGAATAATTCGGTCGGGGTAAAAATCACGTGCTCACAGTTGCTCCTCTTTGCTCGGGAACACGCAGAGTTTCAATGCAAAGATAAATGAGCAGTAATGAGGGATTTTGCCCATTCGCATATTCCGTGTGAAGCATTTTGAAAGTTTTGACCGCATCCTGCTTCATGGATTGCCTACATATCCTAGGCTAAACAGGAATCAGGTCAGTGTAGTTCAGGAATGTCTGGTAGTTGAGACTACCAGGGAGCTGTGATCTTATAGCTGTTGTTGTTGTTGTTGTCGCTGATTGTTGATCCGTTTATTACACCGTAGTAAAGAGAAAAGAAGCTAGCCTAATCTATGCTCTATGATTTACAAAAATCCTATCTATGTCTTCCAGCTTGTTCTTGTGTTGAACTTGTATCTTGCATAACTTTGATTGTGTCCATTCTTCAGGTGGACTCCTGCTTACTATTGCTTGGAAAAGTATTCCCTTGTTCTTCAGGTGGGCACCTGCTTACAGCTTGCTTGAAATGTATTCACTTGTTCTTTAGGTGGGCACCTGCTTATTGAATTTGCAAAAATGTATTCCCTTGTTTTTCAGGTGGGCACCTGCTTATTGAAATTGCAAACGTATTCCCTTGTTTTTTCAGGTGGGTGCTTGCTTATTGAAATTGCAAACGCATTCCCTTATTTTTCAGGTGGGTTCACAGTTTGCTAGAAAAGTATTCCTTTGTTCTTCAGGTGGGTGCCTGCTTACAATTTGCTTGAAAAGTATTCCCTTGTTCTTGAAGTGGGTGCCTGCTTACTTAAAAAAAAACGAAGAAAATTTTCTGCCCCAGTATGGTTCTTGGGCATACCATGTTATTAAACATCAGAATTTTAAAGCTGAATTTCAAATGATACTTCCCTTGTTTTCCAGGTGGGTGCCTACTTACAACACGTTTTGAAATATATTCCCTTATTCTTCATGTGGGTGCCTACTTTCAGCTTCAGAAAGTATTCCCTTGTTTTTCAGGTGGGCGCCTGCTTTCAACTTAAAAAAAGTATTCCCTTATTTTTTAGGTGGGTGCCTGCTTAGAGTTTGCTTGAAAAGTATTCCTTGTTCTTCCGGTGGGCGCCTGCTTACTTAAAAACCGAAGAAAATTTTCTGCCCCAGTATGGTAACTGGGTGCAGGATGTTACTGAATATTGACTTGTGCTGAAAAAAGTATTCCCTTATTTTTCAGGTGGGTGCCTGCTTACAGTTTACTTGAAAAGTATTCCTTGTTCTTCAGGTGGGCGCTTGCTTACTTAAAAAAATGAAAAAAAATTTCTGCCCTAGTATGGTAACTGGGTGCAGGATGTTGTTGAATATTGACTTGTGCTGAAATTATTATTTCTTTTATTTTCTTTTAATTTTCTAATTTTCTAAAATTAAAGAGTAATTAATTTCTATTTTGGTATTTCTAATTAATACAAAAATGGTATTTTGTTTTTTTTTGGTTTTCCTTTCAAAAAAAAATTAGAAAAAGTCTTGGTATTTCCACACAATTATCAACAAATTTTCACACAAAAAAATGTTTTTACCGATATATTTGAATAATTCGCCCGGGGCAAAAATCACGTGCTCACAAGGGCAGATCATGAACTTCATCGAGAATCCACGAAGATGTTGCAATAGAGAAAAAACATTATTAATTAGCTGACTTTCGCCATAGCTGAGATATGAAGAAGGCCCAGACACCTCACTTACGAGCATGATTCCATCCTTCGGGAAATAGCAAGAACTCCACATGGATGATGTCAGTCGTCTGAACCCGGATGAACCAATTGGCCCACTCTCGATTCCCGCCTTCCTTGTCATTTATGACAAAGGGCGGGGATGAGCGGCACCCCAGAGTTTGTAGACCCCAATGATGGAAGGACCGGTATAGCCTGGCAAGGTGATTGAGTGCGAATTCGATCCCGGCATTCTCCGGGAAGAACCTCATCATCAACACGGATGAATGTGCTCCATGGTAACCCAAAACTTTAGATGAAACTCAAGCACAATCTTGTCTGGAGGGCCAAAGGCGAAAGGATATAAATACACGTTCAGGAATCTATCAGTAGAATTTGCAATACCCTCATCGGGGGAAAGTGCCTGTAGGATTACCCTTTTGCTCCCCCCATAGTATCTCCTCGCCATCTCTAGATGTTCTCCCCTTAGAAAAGACGTCATCTCCAAAGCAAACTCCCTTGATTTTTGAGCACCAGGAGCAGCACCCCCGGCCTCTTGTCGAATCGATCCCAGAACAATGTTTATGGCTATGGTGGAGCTAACATGCCAAAGAAATAGTATGCACCAATACTTTTGTGCATAGAAATATACCAAAATGGAAAGGAGTCTATTTGAAAATAATAGAATCTTGCGGAGAAGCCGAGGCTACTACACAGATATTTGAAAAGTAACGACGATGCAACTGCCCGAGGAAAGCCCGGGAAGCCAATGGTCTCAATACAGATCGATGTATCGATACTTGACCCCGAAAGCATCCTCCAACGAGGAGTTGAAACTCGTGGAACCATTCATAATATCTCCATGCTGGGACAACACTCTACGACAAGAAACCCCTGCCTAGAGAGGTTCGGCCTCTATGAGCTCTCATCAACTGGCATTCAGTCCAAGGCGAGCAACTGATCCCGCAAATCAGTCTTTCTAAGAAGGAAGAGCAAATGCAGGAAGCTCCAATCACGAAAAGCTACACAAAGGCTGAGAGAGCACCCCAAATACATACCAGCTCCTCCACCGTAGTATATCTCGTACAACCTAGGAAGACAATCTACATCCAGATCAATAAGGACCCTGCGATACCCGCAGTTGACCTATATCTGAGCAAACACCCCCGGAGACCTCGGAACTCAACGCATGATCTTTGAATAACTCGGGGAACTCCTATAGCCCCGATCCATCAGATCAGCCCAAAGTTGTCCCAAAATATAACGATGGGACCAAAAAGAACCCATGTCGATCAGCAAGAAATTAGGGCAAACACTTACATCCAAGCTAAATATGAGTGATCAGCAACACCAAAAGAGGCATTCAAAGAGTCTCGAAGGTCATGAGAACATATAGAAACAAAATAATGTGCAGAAAGCAGAAGTCATCAGCGTATATTCATATTCATAAAATTCATGTACAACAGCCACTGAAGGGTCATAGCTCACATTTAAAAAGCTCACAAAGGGTTCCTTAAATAGATACAAAAAAAGGGGAATAAATTAAGAAGAGGCCTAAAACCTATCCTACCCTCGAAGGCATACCATCGGTGACAGAATCTCCAAGCATTGTGTCCATGAATGCACACCTTCAACAAACCTCGCCCCAATACCTCAAAGTAGCACTTCAGAGAAGAAGATGAAAAAAAAGGCAAAAGGAGTTGGGAGGGATAAAAAACACAATAGCTCTCCAAAGCTCGAGGACCCTCTTTGACAAAAGAAGCCTCGAAGAGACAGGGGATCGAACAATCCTCGGTCCTGCTTGCACATCTACTTCAAATACACTTCTTCGAGCATCGAGTCGTGCAATCTCCAAGCTCGAGGCAGAGTTCCATGTCGAGCCAAGGTACGGAGGTGAGAAGCAGTGCATAATCTGACCCCTCTTTTGAGCAGCGATGCATAATCTAAGCAACTATCTACATGAGGGTGGAATCGACTCCCCATTTATCATCATCTCGACCTAGCAGTAACGGCAAAGGTCAGCATATCAACAACCGTGGTGGTAGTAGGACGGTACATTTGCGTTTGATGGAAAGAAGCTATGGCAGAAAGCTACAAGACAGTCCAATAAAGCTCCTCCAAACGTCTTTAAGATCATAAACCATAGCAATGATGTTCAAATGGGGAAAGAAGGATATAAGAAAAGAAAAGGAAAGCAAGCCAGCGAATACTATGAGATGGTGAAAAATAAGGCCAAGACACCCTAATTTATAGGAGATTACGGCACGGTCATCCAACGGTCATCCATGCTTCGGAAGATTGACCGACGGGCGAAGATAATGCATCTACGAAAACTGAACTGGCGGCGGCACCTATACCTTAAGGAGAAAAAATCAAAGAATACAATGATGAGGTCCAAAAGCACGAGTCAGAGGTTGCATCATGGGGATGATGTCATCAGAAGAAGCTCCAAGAGTCAAGTGTCAAAATCATTTTCCATCTCTTCGATACGGGATACGCGTAGACTATCTATATACGGCAAAATCGAAAGGCTCGATTTCTCATTGTCTACACATTTCAGAAGCATATCCCGGGGTCTTGAGAGCAGGAGATCGTGACCAAACTCCCAATCTCAAGGCTTACTGAAGCCTGATTCGGAGGAAACAAAGAACGAAGCCAGGACAGAGGAAGAAGTTCTCTAGGTACACAACTATACCTGACAAACCTGACCTACCTAGAGTCTATGCCGTGGCATTATGTTAATCCATCCCATAACCGTACTTTGCATTTATTCTCCATATATTCGTAACTGAGACTCCCCTCCTATATAAAGGGAGCTCTCTCCACCTTGTAAAGGGTTGGATGTTTCTCCATTTCTCCATAAGTGCAATAATATATATATATATATAATATATATATATATCTTTCTCTTCTTCTTGGGATGGCAATTGGGGCAGGGCCGGGCCGGGCGGGGCAACTTTTGACCCACTAAGATTTTGACCCGCCCTGCCCTGTCCCGTTTAGCCTTGTTCCAAAATTTTGCTCTACCCTATTAAGCCATGCCCCGCCCTGCCCCGTTTAGATTTAGTTTCACCTTTTTTCTTTCAGATTTCTTTCTCTATCTTATTTATTGATTATTGTCTTCATGCGTTGAAGACTCAAATTAAGCTCCATTTTCAGATACAATCATTTTTCGATATTGGATTCTCAATCCCTTCCCATCCTGACCATTGCACTTGGTTGAATCTGTCATCTAGGCTGATAGACAAAAAAATATATAGAGGAAGTGGTACGATATTATAACACATTACAATTTAAAATAGAAATTTGATATTACAAAGGTTCCTGGTATTTAACTACTAATATATTATCGATCTCACACGCCCACCACATAGAGATCTCTTATGAAATGAGCCATAGAAAATGACCTTACAATGGATTCAGTACCGATGCAGCAACATTTTTATCCAGTGGATTCAATATCATTTTCCTTCATCACTAAGCCCAATTATAGTAAAAAAGGACCTTAAATCGAGGTTCAAATCCCCAGTTTTCGAAAAATTTAGGTTCTACCCAAAACACCAAATTTCCGCTATAAAAATTATTGATTTTGAGTTGAAATCTTGTTAAATGATGTTAATGATTGAAGGAAATGAATTAAAGTTGAATTACAATCGATTTGGATGAAGAGTTATTCTTGAAAATCGCCATAGGGAGTTTATGTTTTGAAGAGATGTAAAAAGTGGTTGATTGTCGGCTAAGTACAAAAATTGCAGGTTGCAGATATGAGAATTGTGAACAGGGTTCTCAATTACGAACCCCGGCCTCTGCTTTGTTCGCATTTGAGAAGGGGTGCTTGCATTTTGCCATATGGGAATTGCGATTACTGTGTCATATTTGCGATTGCTGGCTAAAATTGGGAAAAATCACATTTGCGATAAAACACCTCGCAATTGCGAGATGGGCCGGCTTGGGCAGCTTTCACAATTGCGACATAGCCTTCGCATTTGCAATGTCGCATTTGCGAGCCAGGACTGGCAAATGCGAAGTGTGCTGGCTTGAAAACACTAGCTAAAAACCTGCAATTCACCAAGTCCAAAATTCACTCTGTGGCCTATCCAAAACTCACCCGAGTTCTCGAGGCTCCAAACAAAAGATGCACACTAACCTAAAAATATCATACATGCTCGCTCATGCATTCAAATCAATAAAATAACATCAACAACCATGAGTTTAGCATCAAAATCATGAAATTTTCTTAAGACCTTCAAATTTCTATTTTTTCTGAAAAACGATCTCATTCACGTTGTTTCAAGTCCATTCCTTATCAAATTTCACAGACGTATCTTAAATCACATATAAGGCTTGTAACGGCCGCCAGAACCGAAATACGGACCCAATACCATCAAGTTTTGAATCACAATTCATTTCCAAATCTTATAAATAATTTCAGAAAATAATTTTCTTTAAAAATTCAATTCTCTGGCTTGGGACCTCGGTATTCGATTCTGGGCATACGCCCAAGTCTCATATTTTTTTACGCACCATCCGGGACCGTCAAATCACGTGTCCAGGACGGTTTACCCAAAATGTTGACCAAAGTCAACTTAATTCATTTTATAGTCAAACTTTATCATTTTTCACAAATTTTCACATATTAGTTTTCCAGCTACGCGCTCGGAGTGCGCACACAAATAGAGGTGAGACAGAAAGACGTTTTTAAGTCCTCAGAACGCAGAATTTACTTTTAAAACTAGCGATGGCCTTAGACTTATCTAGTTTTAAATACTAAGTGTCATCATGGCTCATTCGGAGGTATTTTGGCTTGCGATATACAGTCACTGCTTTTTTTTTTCTTTGTTGTTCCGCTGGTTCTTCATCTTCATTCTTTTTCGTTTGCAGCTGCAAGTAAAGTCTAGAGTAGCAATGTGGAGAACATATATTATATTTAAAGCATTTAGTTCCTTGGTCAGTGAGATTAAGAAAGCCAAGTCATGACCACCCAATGCGGCATATTCTCGAACAGTTCCAATTTGGCATATTCTGCAAATATGCAATATATGGAACGTTGACTAAAAACTAGTTTTAATTTTAATTAAAAATAAGAGACAAATATCTAAATGTTACCAATCATACTGGTTTTGCACTATTCGAATTAAATTTGGAACCGTGTGTGCTGAAATTTACTTGTAGTATTTCAAACTTCAGTACACAGTATCATGAAGTTTAATTGTATTACTTCACTTTAAGACACTATATTATGAGATTCGAATTATTAGAAGTGAACTTTAAAATACTATGTCCTAAAGTTCAAACTATTACAATTGAGTTTCAGAACACAATGACCCAAAGATTAAAGGACTTATGTGTTGTTCATCAATTTCATTTACTATGACACAATTAATGACTTTTCTATTACTTGAGCGAAGAAACAAAGAGGAAGTCCTCCTTTTTTATTTCAGAGCAAAGGGTAAAAAGGTCTTTTGGTGTTTATTGTGGTGAAACAAATGGCCTTTCTTGCTCAATATTAAGAAAGTGGCTAAGTTTTAATTAGCATACGAAAAAGTGGTTACTTCGCACTACTTTCACGGTTTAAGACGTGAATCATTTTTTCCCCTTCCAACTTTACCAAATACAGAATCCACCCTTGTAAGTATATAATATAGTAGTAATTATAAATCTGTTTTTGCGATAATGTAGCTAATTACATGTGTAATTCCTTAGTTATATTTGTCTTTTTAAGTGTAATCCAAAAACATATATGACATAATATTACAGATAAAAATTTTAAAATTATTTCTTTAATTCCTAATTTCGTACTTAGTGAAATATCATCACATAAATTAGGATGGAGAGAGTAATATCTTTTAAGAAATTGAACCTTTAGGATTAGATATCAATGCGAAAGCTAGGTCAAAAGATGAGGAATTGTTCAAGATAAGAAGTTTAAATTTAAATTGTTACTAAATATAGAAATACATATTGTTTTGTAGGACTCACTAAAAAGAATGTCATAAAATTGAGTAACAAAGTAGTCATCTTTTATGAAATAAACGAAATTATGTCAACATTTAGTTTCAATAAAAGGAATATACTGGAGTTTAACTATTATTCTTCAAATTTTCCATTATAAGTAGATATTATGACACGTCTCCAGAAGATATACTTGATAGGTGAAACAACGTACCACCTAATGAACACAAATAGAAAAAGAAAATAAAAAAAAAATAAAAAAGGCAGGTGATGGCATGCCAACAATCTGTGAGCTTTCACAATGTCAACGCTCTGACACTATAAATATTGCCCTGGCCTTCCCTTCCAAGAACCACGATCACATTAAGTTTTCTGCTTAGCTTCTTCTCTTCAGCTTTTGTCATAAATATTTCTCCAAACAGCTTCTTTTTTGTGGTGAGAAATATATAGAATGGCTAATACTGAAGGTTCCATTGGCAGCTCTGTCCATGATTTAACTGGCAGAGAACAAACATTTGCCTTCTCTGTGTCATCTCAACGTCACCCCTCTGATAATAATGACACAGCTACAAAATTTTCTTTGCCAGTCGATTCAGAACACAAAGCAAAAACTCTGAAAATCTTCTCATTTGCACAACCCCATATGAGATCCTTTCATCTTGCTTGGATCTCCTTCTTCACATGTTTGATCTCCACTTTTGCTGCTGCTCCTTTAGTTCCCATAATTAGGGACAATCTTGATTTGACAAGATCAGACATTGGCAATGCTGGTGTTGCTTCTGTTTCTGGCAGCATTTTCTCGAGGCTTGTAATGGGTGTACTCTGTGACTTAATAGGACCAAGATATGGCTGTGCGTTTGTCAATCTCTTAACAGCCCCTGTTGTTTTCTCAGTTGCTTATGTGTCATCAGCTCAGGGATACGTAGCTGTTCGGTTCATGATTGGTGTTTCACTGGCAACATTTGTGTCATGCCAATATTGGACGAGTACCATGTTTAATGGCCAGATTATTGGGCTTGTTAATGGTGTTGCAGCTGGGTGGGGAGACATGGGAGGTGGTGTCACTCAACTTCTTATGCCTTTCCTTTTTCACATAATTCAACTAACTGGAGCAACTCCATTCACTGCCTGGCGTATTGCCTTTTTCATCCCTGGATGGCTTCATATCATCGTTGGGGTTATGGTCTTGATTCTTGGCCAAGACTTGCCAGATGGTAATCTTAGTGCTCTCCAAAAGAGAGGTGATGTACACAAGGATAAATTTTCTAAGGTTAGTTATTAATCTCATTCCTTAAGATATTAGAAAAAACACACACACACATATATATATATATAGCTGACTGATCGACTTTCATGTTTAGATATTTTGGTTTGCGGTGACAAATTATAGGACATGGATCTTTTTTTTCATCTACGGATTTTCTATGGGAGTTCAACTTTGCATGAACAATGTCATCGTAGAGTACTTTTACGACAGGTAATTCATAGCCTATTAATATAATTTAGAACTTCCTTAGCTTGAGACTCATAATAACAAATAAAATATGTCTACAGGTTCAATTTAAAGCTTCACACAGCAGGAGTTATAGCTGCAACATATGGCATGATCAACTTTGTGGCTCGTCCTTTTGGCGGATATGCTTCTGATTTAGCAGCACGAAAATTTGGGATGAGAGGAAGGCTATGGATCTTGTGGATAGTGCAAACATTTGGAGGAGTATTCTGTGTTTGGCTTGGCAAAGCAGAAACCCTTCCCACAGCCATTGTAGCCATGATTTTGTTCTCCATTGGAGCACAAGCTGCATGTGGTGCTACTTATGGTGTCATCCCTTTCGTGTCGCGAAGATCATTAGGCTTAATATCTGGCTTAACTGGTGCTGGAGGCAACTTTGGCGGAGGCTTAACACAGTTGGTTTTCTTCTCAACAACAAGATTTTCTACAGCGACGGGGCTAACTTGGATGGGGTTCATGGCTGTGGCTTGTACTGTCCCTGTAGCTTTTATTCATTTTCCACAGTGGGGAAGTATGTTTCTTCCAGCTTCAAAAGATAAACAGTACAATGAAGAAAACTATTATTGTTCAGAATGGACTGATGATGAGAAACAAAAAGGACTCCACCATGGAAGTATTAAATTTGCAGAGAATAGCCGATCTGAACGCGGAAGAAAGTACATAATTTCCTCAGCTGTTACCCCGCCTAATTCTACTCCAGTCCACGTTTGATGAAAACTAATGTATAATAGTAAATTGTGATTGGTTGCAAATTATAGCTCAGCTATAACCACGCAATCATGAATCTATTATAGTTTATATATGTACTGATCTGCGCTTTGTCATATATCCTTTTTCTGTGAGTAACTACTACATTTTTCAAAATATTCTACTACAACTTGGTCTTGCTCTTGTATTTCTTGATGCTGTTACTCCTTCTATTATATGCGAATGTTTATATATGTGCTGATTTACCCAGTGTGAAAGTGATTCTGAAAGCTTTAACTTTGAAGAGTTGTCCAAGATTTTACTTTTGAGTATATGGTCCTGGATTTGTGATTTGATGATTCAAATAACATAAAGTTTCAATCTTTATTTAATTCTTATAAGTCAATGAATGTTAACGCGGGCCTACACGGTTAAAACCTATGTCAAGAGGTAGATCCCGACTATCCATAACCCTACGAGTCTAAAATTAGATTCCAAAACCAAGTTCAAATCATAGCTCAAAACTTCAATTTTTTACTTTCATTAGGGTTTGATTGGGTGAGAGGTAAGGTGGGTGTAGCCGGTGGAGAGAGAGATTGAGTGTGTGGGGGGGATAGGTGGGCCCATAATATTGTCTAATATTTTATTATTAGTATCTTTATCAGTGATATTAGGAGTTAGATTTTTTTAACATGATTGTTAATTGACGATTATGGGATTATTGTGCAGGTTAATATTGGTAATTATTGGATTAAGAATGTTACCCACATTAGTAACGTAGTTATCATTTGAGTTGGTTTGTTACTACTAGAATATTTTCAAGTAGTTTTGCCGTTGTTGCAAGATTGTAATTGGTGAGACTTTGTTTTGTAACAAAACTTTTGAAAGGATAAAATTTACCTGACTTGGCTTCAAAAATACTAACGCTAATACCTGGTTCTTGAGCTATCTCTGGCAGTTCTAAGACACTTCTTGGGAGTTCTCTTCTTTTACCTCATTTAAAGAGGACTGTTTGCCATAGTCCTTCCAATTTGGTTTGCCCGGATTGAGTTGTTTCTAGGTCCTTTGTGATTTGTTCCTGTCTGTGAATGGTTTTGGATTGATTACATGCACTAGGTTGTAACATGGCCTAGGTGACCACATGTTGTACATAGTAATTTTTCACCTTCATAATAGATATGTTATTTATGAGATCCTATGAAGATGAATGATGTGACGGGTTTGTTTAGAGGGAGTTCAACACATAGGCGACCATATCTCCCTCGAAGGGCTGCCGACGTACAAGCATCAATTTTCAGGAGTCTTCCGATTTAACTTTCTACTTTTTCTAGTATTTCCTTGTCGTAAAATTTAATGGGTAGTTGGGGAAGTCGAATCCAGATTGCAGTGAAGGATTGTGTTGCTTTAGCTACAACGAAATTTGGAATCCATCATTGTACTGAGAGGAAGTGACTATTGATAAACCATAGACCTTTCTGGAATACATCATGTTCTCTTCTTTTATGAATCGAACAATATAGTAGTCCTCTCTTAGGTCAATTAGTGGGAAATTTTCTGATGGTTTTCAAAGATCTATTAACTTCTTTTTCAACAATTCATGAGTGATCCTCTTCCTTTGTAACTTGATGATTAAAAGAGTACCTCCATGGAAGGTATATTCTTTGTTTGTCTTCATTCGTAATAGGTACTGAGATGTTATACTCGTGGGAAGGAGTTGGAGGTTTGCATGGGATCTCTATGCCATAGTGTAAGTCCATTGAGACTTGTTGAGGAGGTGGTGAAGCGTGGGTAAGATCTAGATTAAGACTCATCTTCTTATTAATGAGTTTGTCCTTAAATGAAGTAGGATCTTTTGTTATGGATTTGACTTCCATCACTACCAAAAATCTGGTTTTAGCGACAAACAAATTCTGTAGCTAAATAGTAAAATTCATTACTAATCTTATTTAGCAATGGATTTGACAGATTATCATAAAATTTATCTAGCTACGGGCGATTTAGTGACATATTAGAGACGACATCCGTAGCTAATCCAATTTTTTTTTTGAAGTGCATGGGGTTGGTGATTGGGTTGATATCCGGTGGTTTAGGGGAATTGTTAAGGAGTTGTGTGTTGGTAGCATTTAGAGACGTTGGTTGGTATTTCTAAGGCTTGACTAGAGAGGTGGGGAAAAATAATTTAACAATCTTGGGAGACTCATGTCTTAAGTTGAGTTGTAACTTTGTAATAGTTCATCATTTGTAATTCCTATCTAGCTTGTTTAGAAGCATTATGTAGAAAACTCTTGTAAACCTTAAACCCGTGTGCTTGAATCTTGGCATGAATTAGTCAAGTTGCTAAGTCTTTATAATAGAATTATTACAAATTGTCTTGTAATATAGTATTATATGTTAGTGAGGGATTAAGGGGTCGTTTGGTTGAAATATAATTTATACAGGTATAAGTTATGCCGGTATAAGCTATATTGGGATAAGTTATGCTGGGATTAGTTATGGTTGTTTATTCATTATTTGGTATTAAGAATGACAATTGTATTATTTCTAAGAAGAATGTATAAGTTATACCGGTGTTAATTGCCCTACCTTTTATAAGGTATAAGTTATCCCAGTGTTAAAATTAACATCGGGATAACTTATACCTAGTTTATTAACCAAACAGATTATTATGGTGGTATTAAATTCTTATACCACCCTTATACCTTCTTATACCTCATGCTAAACGACTCCTAAGAGGTTAATTCCTAAAATGCATAGCTGTAATCTAAAAGTTACTCAGTAGTGAAGTTGACATCCTACAAGGATATGTCGTGGTTTTTAATACTGTTGAGTTGGAAATTTTCTAAGTAAAATTCCTCTTGTCATCTATTTACTGCAGTGTGTATACTGTTGAACCTTAGAGTTTGGTGGACCCTTATATTCATAAGAGATCATTTGAGAAAATGATCTCTTATGACTTGTTACAATTTTATGAAGTAAATGACGAACAATTTTTTACGTATTTATTTACCTAAGCGTTAAATATTTACTAATTTCGTACCAAAATGGCCGTATAACTAAAAGAATATTTTGTATTAAGGGCCATAAAACCGATCTCCCAGACTAATTTACTCTAGTGTTCCCTTTTAGGCCACTGGTTAGATTTGGTTACAAACTTGAGCAAATAGGGGCCTTGAAAGGTTATCTATAATATATGCATAATATATGTACAATATGTGTATATTTAATATATAATTTATATATATGTTAGAAAAATAAATAATAAATATGGGACTATTTGTATAAAGATCCCTTACGTAAAACTTTGACTTGAACCTGTTGTTTGCTCATATAATTTTTAGTCTGCTCAATCTACAGACAAAATATTAGATTGTGATATAATGTTTGCAGTATCTTATGCAATTTTATAGTAGGTTTAACGTTTTCTCATAAGACTTTTATTTTGCTCGGAAATGATCTTAAGATCGTGGTCTCAAAAAATTCATAAATTGTAAGAGAAATGAAAAGAGAATCATTTACTAAACAATTGACTCAAAAAAAGAATAATAGCACAAATTTTCACGATCTCCCCCCGCAGTCTGAGCCAATCTATTTGTTAGATAAAAACATAGTATATTATCTCAAAATGAGAGTTTTCAATTTCAATGCAGGCTAAAGTCTCTTCGGCAATTGATCACCCATCGGTGACCCACCATGTTCTATATTACAACATTGTTAAATTATTTTATGGTATGCTTCCCGTCCAAGCATTGACTTATTATAAGATATTAAATAAAATCAGGTCCTTGGTTACGAAAAGAAAAAAGGTAAGCGATGGAAATTAGTAGTTGGCCACACTATTCACGTCATTCCTCCCACTTTTTAAATGTTAAGTCTTAGAGTTGAATAATCTGTTTAGGAAATTGATATTTTCAGTCAAAATAATTGTAATTACACGCAATTTGTTTTGCTTTACTTATCAAGCGCAATAATCATGTCTCGTTATTTTTTATATATTGAAGTTTTAAAATGCAGAACAGACAGGAATGAAAGTGAAATAATGCTTAAAGATGGCTTTTTACTTGTTTATCCAAAAGCGAAATAAAAGAAATTTTGAGTGCATTAGATGGTGATAAAACAAATTTTCAGCAATAAGTCCTTTATCAAGTTTTACATCTGTTTCGTAAAAATTATAAATCTATGGGCAGGTTGGAAACAATAAACCTATGTGTGGGTAAAAAAACATGAGCAAATCACAGTAATAACAAGAGTTAATTATCCACTATTTGTCAATTTCATGTTTTCAATTATTAGAAGAAAATGAAAAGCACGGGAAAAGTTAAAATGGGATAACTCCCAGTATTCAAAGAAATCTAATGAAGCTGACATCTGTGGCTAACGCATGTCTCATACACGAAGACCATATGTAGCAATAAGCAATTGCCAGTAGTAAAATTCGAAGACGCAACGGTTTAAAATAAAGATAGAAAAATGATGCGACAACCGCGTCAAGAAGCAACTAGTTGTTGTTTTTCAATATAAACAATCATGCAAGTAGAGCAACATGACATGTGAATAAATTTCTATTTTGACTATAAAGTAAGACAAGATGATAAATGAAAAGTGAAGTCGTAAACTGTACACATACACCTATGATAGGTTACAAGTACCTTTATCGTAAGTACTTTGTTTATGTTTTAATAATTTAACAAACTTACTATTCAGAATCAGATAACGAACCTGTTACACATTTATAAATATTTATCCTAAAATCCAAATAACAATTAAACTTATATTGTAGTTTTAAAGATATGTGGTTTAATCCAGTACTAATTAATAAATAAGGCGTTAAATATATAAATTGAAGAAGTAAAGCAAATCAAACCAGTGTGCAAGCTAAGTCTTGACCTTGAGTTATGGTGGCCTCGAGGTAGGTTAGTAAGAACAACAAAATAATAAGGCAACTCTGATGAACAATAAGCAAGAAAGTGATGAATGCATATTCTCTTTGATGTTTTATACTTCAATACCACATAACAGGGGGAGAGGAGGAGAGGTGATTGTGTGGTACCCAATTTTCGCTTAACTTGATTATAGAAGGACCTGGTTCTTCTAGGTGTTCCAGCTACTACTATGTTTGCAGAATAATAAGTAAAGAAAACAAAGAACACGGAGATTTTTACGTGGAAAACACATGGCTCAAAAAGTGAAAAAACAATAACCTACTACTCAGTATGATTTTGCCAAACTCACTACAAGAAAATAGGCTTTTAACGAAGGTAAATTCGGTCGTTATAAGTCAATTACGACCGAGAAAAATTTGGTTGTCAACGGTCGTTAAAAGCTCCGTCGTTAAAAGTTAACGACCGGATTTTCAACCCGGTCGTTAAAGAAGCTTTAACGACAACAAAAAATCCGGTCGTTGTACCTTCTTTTAACGACTACATTTTCCCTTCGTTAATTGCCATTCCAGTCGTTAAATCTATCAAGTACAATAACAAAATCTTATAGCTAAAAGTGCTTTGACCTTCACTAATTATCTATATATCTACCATGACATCTAATAATCATCATTATATGGTTATTACTCACATACACACATCTGAAAACATACAAAATAATCAATATTTATATAAAATTTCAACGTCAATTACATAGAACAAAAGTGTCACATTACAAAAATAGACCCATCTGAATTGTAGTGTAACATGTCCAAATGATAGCTTCTTTAAATAACTTCTAACAACAAATAAAAATAGGTCTCTTTTGTGCTTCAACTTTTTTTTAACATTTTCAGTTGCTTATACTTTGTCTGCACTTTCTTCCGGGGCAAGTTCTTCGGACTTCAAATTCTTGATCTGTTAAATGGACAATATTAAAAGAATTTGTTAATAAAAAGACTTCAAATTTCATGACAAGCATATATCTACATCACTCTATTCTTAAGGAACAGAGGTACAAAAATTAACCGAGCCAAAAATTGCATTTACGAAAACTCTTTTGTAAACCTAGGATTAACTTTAATCCCGTCATGGCGCGCAGTCTCAACTGTTGCGACAACTTCAAGTTAACTCTAACTTGAACACTGTAAGTACCTAATACAATTGCTTCAATAAAAGCTAAAGGTACAATGTAAAAATTACCTACTACAATTGAACTAGAATAAAAGATAGACACTTGGAACTGGTTCTTCTATCTTGTTCAAGTAGCTTCAGGATTGCACGCTTGAATCACACATAAATTGCTTGCAAAATTGTCTTTCTCTTTTGCTCTCAATTTATGTTTAACTTCTGCTTATGTGTGTTACCTGTAGAAGAGAACAATATTGATATTTAATAGGTTAGTAATTAGAGATTGACTAGGATAGAGATGATACTATTCTATGGTAGAAGAGTTCTAGTTGACCTCATACTCTGACACTATCCTCTTCGTAAACTGTGTACTCTTCGTGTAAGGAGTCTTTCTTTCCTTATTCAATTATATAACCTTTTCGATCAGATTAGGCGATATTGCCTGCGATAAGTTAGATTTATCTTATTCACGTGCATCTCATATGTTTGGGTTGATCATGACTGCGCTACACAAGATGGACCTCGTTCATGTCTGAGTTCTTTTGTCAGTCTTCAAAACTTCACCTTTACTTGGGCCAACAAATTCCTCCTTTTTTATTTTGACAAACTTTGTGCTTTTTACTTACTTGGACCCTAGAAAAACTCAACTTAATAATCAATACAAAGTTTAGAAAATTCACTTATCATCAAGGACTAGGTTAATTAGGTTATAAATATCACGTACTCAGAATATATAAAGCACAATATCTCTTCGCCTTTTTGGCATCATCGAAAAGTTACGTACATAAAATGTGATTCCTAGATTTTAATAAATACTCATGGCCATTAGGGAAATTGCAAAGTGCAATCATGGATTAATCATCAGTAATTAAGCAAACAGATTTAAACTATCAAGGAAATATTAATATTGAACAAGAGAAAAAACAGTAGATATCATTGATAGAAGATATGTTGCTACCACAATCCACAACTAGAAAGCAAAAAAAATCAAAACATGAGCAAAATGTAAGAAAAATCCCTAATCTGGGTCACTAATGATACTAGACAGGTTAATGTGATAAAGGCTAGAATTCCTAAAGCTTGGGGGAGCTAGAGGGTTGGTTTTGGACTTGGAGAAGATTCGACATATTGTGAAGGATTCCATCATTCTTCTCCTTTTCCTTGACAAGCTCAGTTCTAAGAGCATTCTTCTCATATTCCACCTCTGCTACATAAGCCATTAGCCTAGCTATCTCAGCATCTTTGGCTTCACGTTAACTCCTTTAACTTTTCTCGTAACTCTACCATCTTTGACTTCAGCTTTTTTCATGAATTCAATGATTTCATTTCATGTGAATCCCCATGCATATGAAAGACCATGTCTTTCCAGCCCTGAACAGCTAAGGTATCAACCAAACGAACCATTCCTGGTTCCACCAAATCTTTCAACAACCTTACCTTCAAAATTTTACTTTTGCCAAACTTGGAAAGCTTGTGTAGTTCACCATCAGACACATTTTCTTCTTCACCACTCCATTCCTCATCTTTAGAAACTCTAACTTGTTTCCTTTTTACTGCAGACCTTATCCTCTTGGCCAATGAAGGTTTAGCAGCCTCAGACACAGAGGGAGACTTCTTGGAATAAGTCTTGGTCTTTTTTGGGCTTGAGGGTTTGAAAATCCACTGTTGTAACTTTCTTCTGATGGACCAGTTCCATCTTCTGAGGACTCTGTAACCTTTCCCTTTCTTTTATCCATCCTTTTCTTCTAACTTTCAGCTGAATCCTTTTGTAGGTCACTCTCACTTTGTTTCACCCTATTTCTTATGGGTCTTCCTTTTGGCAAGTGAGTTTCTGTAGTTGTTGGGGAGGAAGCCTTTCGTTTCTTGGAAGGTTTAGCAGCACTAGGGGGTTTGGTGTGGGATTTCTTCGGATCGTAACTTGCACCCACATTTTTCAGAAGGTTTGCTAGGGTTTCTTCAACTGATGAACCAGGTTCATCTCCCTATGAGCTTAGATTAACTAGCCCCTCAGCAGCGTCCCGTGAACTGCTTCCCCTGACTTCTTGCCACTTTCTTCAATAGTTTCTTGTACAACCCCAAAAATAGCAGGTATAGACAATTCAGCAGTGGGTGAATGATCAACCATTTCTTTCCTTTTTCCCCTAACTTCACTACTTTTACCCTCTCTTCTTTTTATTTGCAAATTATTTTTACGTCCATTGCTACTTAACTCAGGTAATTCCATATCCCTTATAGGTAACTCAGGTATTTCTGCTTGAACAAGTATTGCAAACTCTTGTGATCCGTGTACACCTCACACGCCACACCATATAAATAATGCCTCCAAATCTTCAAGGCATGAACAATGGCTGCCAACTCTAGATCATGGACTGGGTAGTTCTTCTCGTGGATCTTCAACTGCCTCGAAGCATAAGCAATAACCCGGCCATCATGCATCAATACTGCACCAAGACCAACACAGGAAGCATCACAATAAATAGTGTAAGATCCTGGACCTGTGGGCAAAACCAATATCGGTGATGTAGTCAGAGTTGTCTTGAGCTTCTGAAAGCTCTCCTCGCACTCATTTGACCACCTGAACTGGGCACCCTTTTGGGTCAACCTGGTCATCGGCGTAGCTATAGATGAAAATCCCTCCACAAACCGATGATAATAACCAGCTAACCCCAAGAAACTACAAATCTCTATCGCTGAAGCTGGTCGAGGCCAATTCTTAACTGTCTCAATCTTCTTGGGGTCTACTTGAATACCCTCAGCTGATATGACATGACCTAGAAACATCACTGAACTCAACCAAAACTCGCATTTTGAAAACTTGGCATACAACTGGCTATCCTTCAGAGTCTGAAGAACCACTCTGAGGTGCTGCTCATGCTCCTCCTGACTGCGGGAGTACACAAGAATATCATCAATGAAGACAATCATGAACAAGTGCAAATAAGGCCTGAACACTCGGTTCATCAACTCCATAAATGTTGCTGGGGCATTGGTCAACCTAAATGACATGACCAAGAACTCATACTGCTCATACCGAGTGCGGAATGTTGCCTTAGGGACATCAGATGCCCTAATCCTCAGCTGGTGATAACCCGATCTCAAATCTATCTTGGAAAACACCTTTGCACCCTGCAACTGGTCGAACAAATCATAAATCATCGGCAGTGGATACTTGTTCTTAATTGTTACCTTGTTCAGTTGTCGATAGTCGATACACATCCGCATGGAACCATCCTTTTTCTTCACAAACAGAAATGGCGCACCCTAGGGAGAAACACTAGGCCTAATGAAACCCTTCTCCAACAAATCTTGTAACTGATCCTTGAGCTCTTTCAGCTCTAGCGGGGCCATACGGTACGGCGGAATGGAAATGGGCTGCGTGCCTGGGGCCATATCTATGCAAAAATCAATATCCCTGTCGGGCGGCATACCCGGCAGGTCTGAAGGAAAAACCTCTGGAAACTCCCGAACAATAGGGACTGAGTCAATAGAAGGAACCTCTAAGCTGGAGTCGCGAACATAAGCCAAATAAGCTAGACACCCCTTCTCGATCATGCGTCGAGCGTTGACATAAGAAATAACACTGCGAGTGGCATGTCCTGGAGTCCATCCCCACTCTAATCGGGGCATATCCGGTAAAGCCATAGTCACGGTCTTGGCGTGACAATCCAAGATCGCATGATACGGGGACATCCAATCCATCCCTAATATAACATCAAAATCCACCATGTCTAGAAGCAATAGGTCAACACGGGTCTCAAGACCCTCAAACACTACTATGCAGGAACGATGGACCCGATCAACCACTATAGGATCACTCACTCGTGTAGATACATATACAGGAATACACAAAGCATCGCTAGGCATGGGCAGGTAGGGTGCAAAATAAGACGACACGTATGAAAATATATACCCAAGGCCAAATAGCACTGAAGCACCCTTGTCAAAGACCAGAATAGTACCTGTAATAACAGCATCGGAGGACTCAGCCTCTCACCTGGGTGGCAAAGCATAGAAATAGGGTTGGGCCCCACCCCTTGAACTGTATCTCTAGGGCGATCAACCAATGCCTGACTGCTGCCTCTACCGGTCCGAGCTCCACCACTACGGTCCCTACCTCCACCTCTAGGATCTCTACCCCCGCCTCTAGCTGGCTGGGCAGGCTGTGAATCACCCGCTACCTGAATCATGGGGCGAGGACCCTGCTGCTGAGAACTGCCTCAATATCGAGGGCAAAACCTAGCTATATGCCTTGGATCACCACAAGTATAACAAGTCCTCTATTGGTGAGAATAACGGAGTAGGGGTGCACTGATAGGCTGCTGATCTGACTGATACTGCTGGGGACCACCACTGCCCGAACTACCATGAGAAGTCTGAAGAGCTGACTGAAAGGACCTCGGTGCCTGACCCCTACCATAAGAATCCCTACCTCCAGATGAGGTACCACTGAATCTACCAGTATGACGAGGTCTCTTATCTGACATCTGACTACCTCCCCGTGCGAGGGCCACCTCAACTCTCCGGGCCGCATTGGCCGCCTCCTGGAAAGAAATATCACTACCAACTCCCATGGCCATCTGTAGGTGAATCAGCTGAATCAACCCGTCAATAAATCTATGGACCCTCTCCCGCTCTGTAGGGAATATCACAACTGCATGGCGTGCCAATTCAATGAATCTGGTCTCGTACTAGGTAATTATCATGGTGCCTTGCTGAAGGCGCTCAAACTGCCTGCGAAGTGCCTCCCGCTGGGTGATGGGGAGGAACTTCTCCACGAATAACTCCGCGAACTGATCCCATGACAAAGCCGGAGACCCTGCTGGTCTAGATAGACAGAAATCCCTCCACCAAGTCTTGGCGGATCCTGAAAGCCTGAAAGTGCAAAAATCGACCCCATTGGTCTCTACTATGCCCATGATCCTAAGAATATCATGGCAGCTGAACATGAAATCCTTGGGATCCTCGGATGAAGCATCGCTGAAAGTGATAGTGAATAGCTTAGAGAACCGATCAAGCCTCCACAAAGCATCAGAAGTCATGGCCGCTCCATCACTGGCCTGAGTTGGAATACCTGACTAAACTGCCACAACTGGCTGAATCACTAGGGCATGGGCCTGAGGAGCTGCCTGCTCTGGGGTACGTGCAACAGGAGTTTGAACCCCTCCTCTAGCCTGAGAAGTGGCTGGTGCAGCTGGTAAAAACCCCGCTCTAGAAACACTCTCCATAAAGCCTGCTAGTCTGACTATAGCATCTTGAAACTCTGGGTAATCACGACTCCTCCTGAGACCTGAGTTGGGCCCGCCTGTACTGCTGGGGCTGGAATCTCCTCATCAGAGTCAATATTAGGCTCCGCCTTTGGAATGGCTACCTGGGGCTGGGCTCTGCCCCGGCCTAGGCCTCTGGCACGACTCGGCCTCTACCCCTCGCGGGTGCAGCTGTGGGCTCGGGCTGCCGCACGGTGGAGGATGAAGCACGTGTTCTCGCCATCTGCAAAAGAATAAAGTAGAAGGACAATCAGTGTTTGAGAAACAGAATCGCACGACAAGCAAGAACAAAAGTGAAATGTTTCCTAACTCTGTAGCCTCTGAGGGACAAATACAAACGTCTCCATACCGATCCCTCGGACTCTACCTAGTTTGTCCGTGAGTAGCGAGACCTGTGCAACCTAAAGCTCTGATACCAGCTTGTCACGACCCGGATTTCCCACCATTGGGAGTCGTTATGGCGCCTACTATCGAAGCTAGGCCAGCCAATACTTAACAACAGAATATACTAAAATAATTAAACATTGCGGAAAACTTTTTGAAAATTCAATAAAGAAAAATCAAATGCGAAAAAATACTGAACATAAAACTACCCCAAAACCTGGTGTCACTATCTCACAGACTACTAAAGAATACTACAACCAAGTCTAAATGAAAGAAAAATACATAAGTCTGTTCTGATACAAATAAAACAAACTGAGATAACGGATAGGGACTTCGGCCTGCGAACGCCGGCTAGGCTACCTCGAGAATCCCTGGTCTGAAGACAACTCTCAGAAAATATCCTACTGCTGCTGCTGTCCGAAAGCTGCTCCAACGCTGTGAGCTGTGCAAAAAGCACAGAAAGTGTAGCATCAGCACAACCGACCCATGTGTTGGTAAGCGTCTGGCCTAGCCGGAATCGTCGTTCTTAAATCCAGAACCCATAACGTTAAATTCCTGGCTCCACTTCTGATTACGAAAAACAAAAAGGTTAGCGACGGAAATTAGTAGTTGGCCACACTATTCACGTCATTCCTCCCACTTTTTAATTGTTAAGTCTTAGAGTTGAATAATCTGTTTAGGAAATTGATATTTTCAGTCAAAACAATTGTAATCACACGCAATTTGTTTTGCTTTACTTATCAAGCGCAATAATCATGTCTCGTTATTTTTTATATGTTGAAGTTTTAAAATGCAGAACAGAAAGGAATGCAAGTGAAATAATGCTTAAAGATGGCTTTTTACTTGTTTATCCAAAAGCGAAATAAAAGAAATTTTGAGTGCATTAAATTGTGATAAAACAAATTTTCAGCAATAAGTCCTTTATCAAGTTTTACATCTTTTTCGTAAAAATTATAAATCTATGGGCAGGTTGGAAACAATAAACCTAAGTGTGGGTAAAAAAACATGAGCAAAGAACAGTAATAACAAGAGTTAATTATCCACTATTTGTCAACAATAACATTATGTTTCATATTTTCAATTATGAGAAGAAAATGAAAAGCACGGGAAAAGTTGTAACTGATCCTTGAGCTCTTTCAGCTCTAGCGGGGCCATACGGTACGGCGGAATGGAAATGGGCTGCGTGCCTGGGGCCATATCTATGCAAAAATCAATATCCCTGTCGGGCGGCATACCCAGCAGGTCTGAAGGAACAACCTCTGGAAACTCCCGAACAATAGGGACTGAGTCAATAGAAGGAACCTCTAAGCTGGAGTCACGAACATAAGCCAAATAAGCTCGACACCCCTTCTCGACCATGCGTCGAGCCTTGAAATAAGAAATAACACTGCGAGTGGCATGTCCTGGAGTCCATCTCCACTCTAATCGGGGCATATCCAGTAAAGCCATAGTCACGGTCTTGGCGTGACAATCCAAGATCGCATGATACGGGGACATCCAATCCATCCCTAATATAACATCAAAATCCACCATGTCTAGAAGCAATAGGTCAACACGGGTCTCAAGACCCTCAAACACCACTATGCAGGAACGATGGACCCGATCAACCACTATAGGATCACTCACTTGTGTAGATACATATACAGGAAAACCTAAATCATCGCTAGGCATAAAGTAGAAGGACAATCAGTGTTTGAGAAACAGAATCGCACGACAAGAAAGAACAAAAGTGAAATGTTTCCTAACTCTGTAGCCTCTGAGGGATAAATACAAACGTCTCCATACCGATCCCTCAAACTCTACCTAGTTTCTCCGTGAGTAGCGAGACCTATGCAACCTAGAGCTCTGATACCAGCTTGTCACGACCCAGATTTCTCACCATCGGGAGTCGTTATGGCACCTACTATCGAAGCTAGGCCAGCCAATACTTAACAACAGAATATACTAAAATAATTAAACATTGCGGAAAACTTTTTGAAAATTCAATAAAGAAGAATCAAATGCGGAAAAATACTGAACATAAAACTACCCCAAAATCTGGTGTCACTATCTCACAGACTACTAAAGAATACTACAACCAAGTGTGAAAGAAATCATGACAGTCTGTTTCAATACAAGAGTTAACAAACTAAATAAAGACAGAAGAGACTCCGGGCCTACAACGCTAGCAAGGCTACCTCAAGAATCCCCGGAATGAATGTCTGCTTCCGATCTAATACTGCTGCGGCCCGAAAGCTACGTCCTGATCTGTGAGCTGTGCAAAAAGCACAGAAAGTGTAGCATCAACACAACCGACCCATGTGTTGGTAAGTGCCTGGCCTAACCCCGACGAAGTAGTGACGAGGCTATAAAGGACTTACTAAAATCAACCTGTGCAGATATATATATATATATAGATACAATAATAACAGAAAGAACAATAGGATTATATATGAAGGTATACAACTGAAAAGGGAACATGCTCAGAAGATAATGAACAATGGGAGCAGGTCATCTGTGATAACATTAACCAACTTCACATTTATTTACTTTCATAAGTGGTCGGGGTGCCACACTATCCCAATAATATAATATAGGTGGACGGCGTGCCACACGATCCCAATAAATATAACATAGGTAGACGGTGTGCCACACGATCCCACTAAATATCATATAAGTGGACGGCGTGCCACACGATCCCAATAAATATCATATAAGTGGACGCCATGCCACACGATCCCAATAAATATAACATAGGTGGACGGCGTGCCACACGATCCCAATAATATAGGTGGACGGCGTGCCACACGATCCCAATAAATATTATAAATGATTCATATAGCCTCTCTCAAGGAGTTCCCTTTTAGGGAAAACTCGGCAATATAACAATCCACCCAATAAAGGTACCACTAGCAACCCAATCATCTCAATAATAGAGATTACACATAATGCTCAACCGAATAAGGGAGCAACAACAATCATCATCTACACGTCCCGGCAAGGGATCCAACCACATTTCTTTACAATACTTACAATTTTGACTTCATAAAAGTCACTACCATTTGAGCCCAAAGCTCCAAGAAATCTCATGTTTCATAAATAATTCCTCAACTAACTCATCATGTTGAATTCATCATTTGCTAGGAATGATCCTCAAAATATACCCCAAAGCAAGTACAAATAAGACTCACGGTCGTGCTAGATGCCAGTGTATAGATACTCGTCACCATGCCTATACATCGCACTCGATCACTTAGCAAATAGCAAGCAATAATACTCTAGTCCTATTCCCTCAAGCCAGGATTAGATCAAACACTTACCTCTGTTCGAAAATAGCAATCAATCCTCTAACACCGCCTTTCCTCTAGAATCGGACTCCGAAATAATGGTATCTAGTCATTTTCAATTCAATAACATCAATTAGGGCTCAATAACGCAATCCCATAGCCTAAAATTGAAATTCCCATCATTCTTCCAAAAATAGCAAAATTCGACACCGGGCCCACATGGTCCAAACTCGAGGCTCAAACCAAATTCCAATCACCCATGACCCCACGAGTTAGAATATATGATTTGTTTCAAAATCCGACCTCAAATTGAGGTTGAATCACCCAAAACCCCAAAAGCCCTAGTTCTACCCAAAACCCCCCATTTCTACCTTGAATTCATGACTTAGGGCTAGGATTAATTAGGATTAGGTGAAGAAATAATGAAAAAATGATGTTAGGAAAACTTACCCAAGGAGCTATGGAGGAATGGGAGCTTGTAACTTGAAAATGGAGGGTGGAGGAGAAGAGCCCGTATGAGTTTTGTGTGAAAACTCCCGTGCTTCTGTTCTATTTTTATGAAAAATCACTGGGCAAAAATGCCCTATACAATCGCATACAAGGCATTGCGATCGCATAGGGTAGGGGAACTAATGCACTGCGATCGCAGAGGGCAAGATGCGATCGCATAGAGTAGATATGACTGGGCCAGGGAAGTGCTCTATGCGATCGCAAGGGAGACAATGCGATCGCATGGGTTTGGGAAGCTGGGCAATGCGATCGCACAAGGAGAGTTGCGATCGCATAGAATAATTTTGGGCTCCTGAATTTTTACACTATGCGATCGCGGAAGGACCTATGCGATGGCATAGAACACCATACCAGATACCGGCAACAGCTCAAAAATACCAGATTTTCAAGTGCAAAACACCCTGAACCACCCCCGAAATCACTCATGAGCCCCCGGGGCTCCTAACCAAATGCACACACTAACTTAACAACATCATACGAACTTGCTCGAGCGACCAAATCGCTAAAATAACATCGAAAACAAAGAATCAACCCCCAAAACTCAAGATTTCATTTCAAAGTTCATAAATTTCCAACTTTAGCTTTTTAGGTCCGAATTACGTCTAACGACGTCCGATTTCGACTAAATTTCACAGGAAGCGCTTAACCAATATTAAGACCTGTACCGAGCGACGGAACCAAAATACGAGCCCGATACCTATATTTTCTAACTCATTTTCATTTCCATTTTTCCTTATTAATTTCAGAAAACAATTTAACGGAAAAATTCTTTTACCGGGGTTTTGGACCTCGGATTTTGACTCCAGGCACATGCCCGAGTCCCATATTTTTCTACGGATCTCCCGGGATCGTCACATCACCGGTCTGAGCCTGTTTACCAAAAATGTTGACCAAAGTTAACTATATCAATAATAATATCATAATTCTTCAAAGTTTTCATAGAATTCATATATCTTAACACAAAAACTTTCCGGCTTCGCGCCCAGACTGTGCACGCACATCAAGGCAACCGAGAGTGAGGTTTCCAAGACCTCGAAAGCGCGGCAAAAGGGAGAAATACGGTGATGACCCTTTGGGTCGTCACAGTAGTCCTGTCTAGCCTCGTCAGTAGTTCGCCGGGGTTAGACCAAGGCACTTACCAGCACATGGGGTCGGTTGTGCTGATGCTACACTATGTACATCTTTTTGCACAGATTTCGGAGCCGAAGCAGACTTTGGACAGTAGTAGGAGTTTTGGGTGCTGACTTCAGTCTAGAGATCCCGAGGTAGCCTTGCTAGCGTCTGCATGGCCTGGAGTCTCTTCTATCTTTACTTTACCGGAACTAACAAAATTATGTTTTTATTCAGACATTGTATTTAGCGTTCTCTAGACGTTCGTGAGTTTGTGAATCCAGTTCTTGGGTAGAGGATTCTGTTAAACTTTTGCATTTTCTTTCAATTAAATATATAATGAGACTCCTGCTTTATCATATTATGTTTTGGATTTTTATTAAATGATCGATAATTGCCAAGAGGAGTGAATTAATTTGGCTTGCCTAGCTCCTATTAGTAGGTCATCACGACTCCCGAGGGTGAGAAATCCGGATTGTGACATAGGCTCTGATACCAATTGTTGGAATATATATCATTGCGGAAGCAATCACAGAATCTTATTAACGTGTGAATTAAACAATTAGGACATACAAAGATTACACGAGTTACCTTTTGAAGAGTGAACAAGATAAATTGATATCATTCTCCAGTTTCAGAATTGCAAGACCTCAGCAAATTTTTACAGTCTTCTACTGTGTTACCCAAATAGAAATAAAAAAAAAAGAGAACTTCGGGTGGGCGAAATTCAAGGAAGAAAAATGTGTGTTTTGTTTGTGTAAAAAATGACCAGCTATATACTATGTATATATAGCTGCATTTTTTTAGGCGAAAACACTTTTCCAAAACCTGTTAGGTTTTTTCTTCCACTAAATAAATGTTTACTTTATTTTCTGTTATTGAGGCACAGTACGGACCACAAAATTTAATTAACAAGATTTCCTATTATGGAATTAATTTCAAAATTTGAAATTAATTTCTACCACAATAAATTACGAATTATTCCAATAAAAATTCGTAATTGCACTCCTTAGTTCAATTTTGAAATTCTTTCATAAAACCTTATTTAACCCCCCATGCTAAGATTCAGATACTAACTAATCAAATTAAATTACTGACAATTTAAATTATTGATTACTTCATTTAAACATTCACTTAACTTATTTCATGTGTCAGATACAAAATCTATCGGTCGGGTTTACAAATAAAAACTTATAAGTTTTCATGAAGGAGTATCATCAATCTCAAAAAATCGAGACATGAATTCTATCAACTAATTATTACTTCGCCAATGTATATCAGTATTGTCCAACTTATCAGGCTTATTGACCCACGAAAGAATCTAGTCTTTTAATAAATCAATACAATAAATGATATACACAGCTAATAATAATTAAATTATAATTAAGAGTATAAGTACATTGAATGGACTAGAGAAATTATTTTATTAAGTCAGTACAAAATGCATATCTCTACTTGATCCGTTCAATGCATATAAAATGTACTAGCAAAAGAAGTTGAAATTAGACCATTCTCATAATCAAGATAAATTGTGTTTAATCTTGTGCTATAACCATTTTGATGGCTTGTCCAATTCCATCATTAGATCGTGAACATAAACTTTATAACTTATAAGAATCGATAATTTAATCTTATGTGTATAAGCTAAACTCTATACACTAAATCATCTACTATGTAAGCGATGGACACACAAATAAATATATGATCTATGTAAAATAAGACTTTATTGAATTGAATAAATAAATAAATAATTATTTCATAAAGAATACGATAACAATATGCATGGTTTATATTATAACCTAACTAGATTATCTACCGTATAACTAAAGAACACACAAATGAATACATCATATATCTATTTAAATCTTTATAAAATTAAATGTATTAATAGTATATATTCCGACAATGTGATATTTAGTTTTAGTACTTCGAATAAGAAAATTCATGATCAGATTGATAAGATATTATGTATTAAAGTTAAAGCAAAAATACTTGATTGATAAGTGGACCTCAAATATTGATAGGCCAAGTCCAGAGCACGCCAACTAAGGTCAACCGTTAGCCATCATCAACTACAATATATTTCTTGTTTTCAATTATTAAGAAATAGATAAAATGTAAAGAAGGCATAAAACAATCCGCAAAAAGAAAAAAGAAAAAAAAGGAGGGATAAATTCATGTCTTGGCTGATGCTTATCTGCTAGCTATACAGAAGACATTAATAATCACACCGAACGTCCACATTAAATTCTATTAATTTATTATGTTTAAGGGATAAAACGAGGTTAAAATATAAATTAACTATGACTTAAAAATAACTTTATAAGTAAAGACACATATAAAATTTGCAGATCTGTGTTTGGAGCTTTAGAACCCATCGGCTTGGGCCAAATTATTTTATGTATTCATAGATTATACTTGAAAAACTCAATAATTGTTCAGAGCCTAATATCATGTTTGACTGCCGTAAATTTATATTAAAATAAAAAAAGTACTAATGATCTGTAAATTTTGAATTCGCGCCACGGTGCTGAAGTATTTATTAGGTTGGTACAGGAGTAGCTACTGGCCTGGACTGATTGTAAAGAAAGAAGCCAAGAGGCCGCTAGAGAAAGGGTTGCATTTTCGAGTCTGTTTCGGATTCTTCGGTGTGATAACTCTTTTCCACATAAGACCTAGGTAGGCAAGAGAATAGCTTGAGCAAAAAAAAACACGTCTAACTCATAATAAAGCAAGTGGGACGATATTTTTTCCAGCATAATAAAGAATAAAGCAAGTGGAGCACCATAATATGTGCCAAAAAAATTTTATTACTACAAAGTAAGATATTAAAAGAGAAGAAATCCCAAGTCGTAAATTGCACAAATGACGACAGATTGCGATAACCTTCATCAACTATCATCCGTACTTATATATTTTTTCTCTCCGACATCTTCGCCTCACTTCATAGTTTATTCTGAGAATTTATATTATTTAAAGTCTACCTGCACTTTTCAATATAATCATGCCCACGGCATCTTTTAACTAACACCCCCAATTTCCTAATATTTAAATTACATGTTTCCTACTCCTCTCTCTCTCTCACACACACACACTCGTAACGGAGGTGTTTGAGAGATTTTTGCGCACCTCTATTATCACGTTGGCTACCCATTTTTCACATCAACATAAGTACTAAAGATGGTCTTTAGGTCTCTTTTCGAGCACTGTGAATTTTTACGGGCACTGTGAATTTTTAGTGATGTCTTGAATTGATAAATATACAAGCAACTTATATGAATTAATGAATGTCGTTTTGTAGTATGCTTGTGATAGTGTTTATAATTAGCCGGCATATTGATATATTCTCGCAAATAGGAACATGAGTATCAATTGAAAATAGCCTTGAAGACACATTGATAAAACGTGCTTTATGCTAAGTTCTTCAATTGTGAATTTTTATGTAGAGACGCAAACAAAGTTTATGTTCCAAATCAAATATTGTACTAGTTATTAGGCGGAAAAAGAATTGTGTTTCCTAATGAGATCAACTTAGGAGGCATCAATTTACTGGAATAACAATCTAGATCAATTTCGGTAAATTTTTAACACAAGCTAAAGTCTGCTCGGTACCTCATGACATATTCTCTAGATTCCCTCGCATTGTGCGATTGTTCTATATAACTATTACTAATTGTTTAGCTTGTTCAAAAACACTGTCTAATCCAAGTATTGACTAATTATACAATTAAATATGACAATATTGCTTTAAAAAAAATTAAATAAATAGCAGATATTAGTAGCTAGCCCCAACTTCACACATCTTTCGTCCTTATTTTAATTGTTAAAAAAAACTGTAGAATAGCCTTTTTAGGAAAGTGTTGTCTGCACTCCATTTTATGGTCATTATTCATTTAAATTACTTTAATAATCAAGCACAACTATCGTGCATCTTTTTTTCCACATAAACTGGAGTTGAAAAATGCAAACCAGAGAGAGAGAATGCTAAAAATGATGTAATAAACATTCTTTTCTTTTTTTATATTAGACAAAATCTTTTTAAGAAAAATATCTGGATGTGCGTGTAAAATTTTAGGTCATTCAAAGATATTTTGGATGGGTTTTTAGTCGAATGCGTGTTTCGGAAGTTTTGAAGAAACTTAGGCTTGAATCCGATGTGAATTGATGATTTTAGTATTGTTTGATGTGTTTTGACGATTGGAACAAGTTTGTATGATGTTTTGGGATATATTAGTGCCTTTGGTTGAGGTCCCGGGGGCCTCGGGGTGATTTCGAATGGCTAAACAGGAAGTTTGAACTTAGAAATTGTTGCAGAAAATAGTCAGCTATTGCAGACCAAAATTGGTCTTCGCGTTCGCGTCTGTTGGCACGCGTTCGCGGAAGGAAAATATTTAGTCCATCAGGTTCGCGTGGGGTGACCTCGCGTTCACGTAGAAGGGGCTTGGGACCCTGCCAAGTTTGCTCAACGCGTTCGCGACATTGGGTTTGTGTTCGCGTAAGGAGAGAAATTTGTTCATCGCGATCGCAACATATGAAACGTATTCGCGTAAGAGGAGGAACCTGTGCATCACGTTCGCGGATTGAGAGCCGCGTTCGCGTAGAGTAATTACCTGGTCAACGAAATTTATTCATCGCGAACGCGGGGGTGTTGATCGCGTTCGCGTAGGTTAAAACTAGGCATTCAGAAGGGTTTTCATATTATTTCATCCGCGAGTCCATTCATTTTTTACTCCATTCTTAACCACCTTAAGAGCTTTTTGGTGAAAATTGAAGAGGATTTTAACGAGAATTGATTGAAGGTTAAGTCTCGTGACCTAGAAATATCATTTTATTAAGAATCAACCTTTAATTCTTGAAACTTTTGGGTAAAATTTGAAGAACTAGAGCTTGATTTTTGAAATGAAAACTTGGGATATGAAAGGGCATTTGAACTCCGATTTTGGTAAGTTTGATATGTACGGATTCGTGACGAGACGAGGAATTCGGTAATGTGAATTTTGTAATTTTTTGAGAAGTGAGCCCTGGGTTCGAGTTTTGCCAACTTCGTGATTTTTGATATTTTTCGAGTCTTTTCGATTGGGTTATGATTCATTAGCCTATTGTGACTTATTCCTTGTGGCTTTGGTAAGATTCAACACACGAGAAGGTCGATTCGAGTGAAAAAGGCATATCAAGCTAGACTTTTGGCCAGCTAGAGGTGAGTAATGGCTTTAAATGATGTCCTGAGGGCTTCAGACCACGGATTTGCACAACTTGGTGTTGTGTTGAAGTGAGACACGCGTTCAATGACGAGCGCGGGGTCATTTATTTTAGGGGACTATGACTTGGTCCAGTCCTGATGACATTTTATCGCGTATTAGCTATGACTTGTTTTCACTGTGATTTGGGCTTATTGGGGCTTATTGCCGACTGTTTGAACTCCTTATGAGCTATCATCACTATTTTTCTCATAATTTGAAATAGTAAATGAACTCAGTCCATGTGATTTATACTGTTTTCTGAGCTCAGCTATATTTTACTCAAACTTGGAGTTTTAATTGATATTTGATTGAACCATTGTTTGAGCTAAGTATTATTGTTTTAGTGATGTCCGAGGGGCTTTTGATTATATTTTTGGACTGATGGAGGCCGAAGGCTATGTGTGAAGTTATTGAGTGATGTGAGAAGGCTTTCAGGCCTCGATTGATTTGTAAGGAGGCTTCCAAGCCTCGAGTGATTGGTGGGGAGGCTTTCAGGCCTCGAATGTTATGAGATGAGGCTTTCAGGACTCGAGTGTATTGTGAGCAGACTTTCAGACCTCGTATGGATATTGTGCAGGCCTTCGGGCCTTATTGATAGCGCTTGGGCTGTAGGAGCCCCTTCGGAGTTTGCACACCCACAGTGAGTGCGGGTACCCATGTGGATGAGAGTGAGCCCGAGGGGCTGATGTGGTACTGTGTGATTGATACTGAGCCCGCAGGGCTGGCACTAAGCTGAGAGTTTGATATTGCGCCCGAGGGGCAGGTTTCTGAGCATTTCTTACTGATTGAGAATAATTGTTTTAACTGTTTTCAAAGAGAATTTCTGGCTATATTTCACTGATTTTACTGTTTAACTGATTTTTACTACTTGAGATAGTATTAATTGTGCCATCATGGGATTTTATGTTCTCAGTCGTCATTTATTTTTATTACTCATTGGGTCAGAGTACTCACATTACTCCCTGCACCATGTGTGCAGATACAGGCATAGTAGAGTTCGTTCCTGAGCGCTGATTTCCTTCCAGACCAGGTGGACCTGGAGAGACAAGGTAGCTGTCGGCATCCAAAGCCCCGTTTCTTCCTTATCTTCTGCATTTCATTTATCTTCGGACTATGTTCCTAGATACAGACTTGTAGTATTTTATTTAAACTCTGTAGTACCTCGTGACTTGTGACACTCCGATTTTCGGCTGGTTTCTGGTTGGTATCCATGTTTATCACTATTATTCCGCATTAATGGTTATATTATCCGTGTTTTAGACTTATTCATGTTAATGACTGTTAAAAAAAGATGTTAATATTATGTTGGTTGGCCTTGTCTTCACCAGCGGCGCCATCACGGCCAGGTGGGAATTGGGTCGTGACATATACAAAAGACATTAATAATCACACTGAACGTAGACATTAAATTCTATTAATTTATTATGTTTAACGGATAAAATGAGGTTAAAGTATAAATTCACTATGACTTAAATATAACTTTACAAGTAATGACACATATAAAATTGGTAGATCTATATTTGGAGCTATGGGTACTGAAGTAACCAATTGGTTTGGGCCAAATTATTTTATGTATTCATAGATTATACTTAAGAAATTTAATAATTGTCCATGAGTCCAATATGATCATGTTTGACTACCGTAAATTGACATTAAGATCAGAAAAGTACTATGATCTGTAAATTGTGGATCCGCCATAGCACTGAAGTATTCATTAGGTTGTTGTGATAACTCGTTTTCATAGAAGACCTAGGTAGGCAAGAGAATAATATGGTATCCATCTCATTCAATTATTTGGTACCCAATATTATTGACTTGGTTTGGTTGATATCCAACCTTCTTCAGTTTGTCAAATATTGGTAGTCAATTTTATTGACTTAGTTTGGTTGGTAGCTAACCTTGTTGAAATTGTAAAAAGGGTGTAGGAATTATCAAATATTGTAGGTGAGGTTTTGGCTATAAAAGTAGAGTTTCAACTCTCATTTCTACACATCAACAAAGAGAGAAAAGAGAGAGTAATGTATTTCATAAACTACAAGAAAATAGTTTGTGAAGAAAAATAGATTGTGAGAGATATTGTAGTGAGGTGAAAAAAAGCAAAAGAGTGTTCTAATTCTTTTGAGGGTGTAGTGGTCTTAGGAGTATTTTTTACTCGTTACTACACAGTGTAAAATTTCTCGCTATAGTGATATCAGTTGCTCCTATTAGCTGTGGTTTTTTCTCTTATTCAGAAGGGTTTCCATATAAAATCTTGGTGTTATTATTGTTGCATTTCTATTCTTAATGATTTAACCATTACTTTGTGTTTTGCGTTTATCATAAATACCGTGAATACTATTTTACGGGATTTATTCCTAACAAGTGGTATCAGAGCCAAGGTTCTATCTAAGTATGCTCTGTGGTTGCAGCACAGTCTGACCTTCCACATCAGAAAGAATTACTTTGGTCTCACAATAAATAGTATTTGTATTTGTGATAAACAATGGAAGCCAAAACTAGTAGAATGGTTACTTTAAATAGCACAAATTATGTCATTTGGAAGGGCAAAATGGAAGATTTTCTCTATGTCAAGAATTTTTATCTACCTGTCTTCACCACTATAAAGCGTGACAATAAATCAGATGAAGAGTGGAGTTTGTTACACATGCAGGTTTGTGGCTTTATTAGACGGTGTGTTGACGATAATGTTTTGAACCATATTTGTGGGGAGACACATACTCGGACCCTATGGGAGCACCTTGAAAGTCTGTATGCTCGAAAAACTGGAAACAACAAGATGTTTCTAATAAAGCAGATGTTGGGTTTAAAATACCACGATGGTTCCGCGATGACAGATCGTCTGAATAATTTTCAGGGGATCATGAACCAGTTATCTACTATGGGCATTAAATTTGATGAAGAAATTCAAGGCTCGTTTATACTTGGTTCCCTACCAGATTCTTGGAAAATTCTTAGAACTTCATTATGAAGTTCTGTTCCGGATGGTATGATCTCTATGGATCTTGCCAAAAGCAGCATTTTAAATGAAGAGATGAGAAGAAAATCTCAAGGTTCCTCCTCATCAGATGTCTTGGTGACTCACTCTAGGGGGAGAAACAAGAATCGAGGTTCTCAAAATAGAGAACATAATAGAAGCAAATCCAGAAGAAGACTTAAAGATATTGAGTGCTATCATTGCGGGAAGAAAGAGCACACAAACAAGTTCTACCAGATTTTGAAAAAGGAGAACATAGACAAGGAAGAAAAGAAAGAAGATGGCAATCGTATGGCCATCGTCACTACAAAAGATCTTGGTACTGTCCTTGATGCAGATTTGATAAATATTTGTTGTGATGAGTTAAGCTGGATTGTGGACAGTGGTGATGCATCTCATGTGACATCAAGAAAGGAATTTTTCTCATCCTATACTCAGGGTGACTTTGGAACTTTGAGTATAGGTAATGAGACAATATTTAGAGTGGCTGGTGTTGGAACGATTTGTTTGGAAACTAATATTGGAACTAAACTAGTTTTAAATAATGTAAAGCATGCACCTGATGTTCGTTTGCACTTGATCTTCTGTTGGTGTTTTAGATGATGAGGGATATGTCAGTACCAATGATGCTGGAAAGTGGAAGCTTACTAAGGTTTCCGTAATTGTGGCTCATAGGGAAAAACGTTGTGGTCTATACTGGACTATAGCCTCTATCTGTGTTGATATGGTGAATGTCGTTGAGAGCGATAACTCTTCAGCATTATGGCATAAGAGGCTTAGCCATATTAGCGAGAAATTACTAAATGTTTTGGCCAAGAAGAAATTGTTGTCAAATTTTAAAAGTGCAAAATTAGAAAAGTGTGAGCACTGCTTGGTTGGAAAACAAAAAAGAGTTTCTTCTCATCCTCTTTCAAGAAAGACAGAGCTGCTTGAGTTGGTGCATTCGGATTTATGTGGTCCAATGAAGACAAGGACTTTGGGTGGTGCACTTTATTTTGCTACCTTTATTGATGATTGCTCAAGGAAACTTTGGGATTGGGTGTCTTTAAGCAGTTTCGGGCATCAGTTGAAAGAGAAACTAGAAAGAAGCTGAAGTGTATTCGTACTGATAATAGTGGTGAATATTGTGGACCGTTTGACGAATACTACAAGCAACAAGGTATCAGACACTAGAAGACTCCTCCCAAGACTCCTCAGCTTAACGGTTTAGCAGAAAGGTTGAACAGGACCATTACGGAAAGAGTTAAATGTTTGCTTTCTGAAGCAAAGTTGCCGAATCCCTTTTGGGGTGAGGCTTTATTGACCGCCGCACATGTTATTAATATATCCCCTGCGGTTGCTTTGCAAAGTGATATTCCAAACAGAGTTTGGTATAGAAAGGATATTTCCTATGAACACTTGAAAGTGTTTGGTTGCAAAGCTTTTGTACATGTGCCTAAAGATGAGAGGTCAAAATTAACAGCCAAGACAAGGCAGTACATCTTCATTGGTTATGGCCTTGATGAGTTTGGTTACAGGCTATATGATCCAATTGAGAAGAAGGTCGTAAGAAGCCCCGATGTTATCTTCGTGGAGGATCAAACCATTAAAGATATTAATAAAGTGGAGAAACTAAAACCTTCAAGTTCTGAATGTTTAGTTAATCTTGATCAAGTTCCTCATATAAATGCAGATGACTCAATGATGATGGTGATACTCATAACCATATTCCAGATCAGCATATTTATGGTGATGATGATAACAACGCTAATTTTGATAAGGTAGATGCTTCTACTCACGAAACTATGGAAGAGTTAGATATTCCACTCAGGAGGTCTTCTAGACCCCATACTCATTCCTCCCGTTATTCACCCGCTGAGTATGTATTACTCACTGATGGGGGAGAACTTGAATATTATGCAGAGACCATAGAAGATGAGCACAAGGATCAATGGATTGAAGTCATGCAAGATGAGACAAAATCTCTGCATGAGAACTATACTTATAAGTTGGTGAAAATGCCTAAAGGCAAGAGAGCTTTGAAGAATAATGGGTGTTCAAAGTTAAAGCTGAAGAACATAGTTTGAAGCCCAGATACAAAGCCAGATTGGTTGTCAAAGGAATTTAGTCAAAGGAAAGGTATTGACTGTGACGAAATATTTTCTCCTATCGTGTAAATATCCTTCATTTGGACAGTTCTTGGTTTGACTGCTAGTCTTGATTTGGAGATTGAGCAGATGGATGTGAAGACTGCCTTTCTTCACGGTGACTTAGAAGAGAAGATCTATATGGAACAACCTGAGGGCTTCAAGGTAAAAGGTAAAGAAAATCTTGTATACAACCTTAAGAAGAGTCTATACGGATTGAAGCAAGCTCCCAGACAGTGGTATAAGAAGTTTGAGTCTGTTATGGGGGAGCAAGGCTACAAAAAGACTTATTCAGATCACTGTGTGTTTGTACAAAGATTTTCTGATGATGACTTTATCATCCTCTTGCTATATGTGGATGATATATTGATTATGGGCAGGAATGCTTCCAAGATTCACGAGTTGAAGAACAATTGAATAAGTCTTTTGCAATGAAAGACTTGGGTCATGATAAACAAATTTTGGGCATGAGAACTACTCGTTCGAGAAACAAAAGGAAGCTTTACTTGTCATAGGAGAAATACATAGAACGTGTACTGGAGCGCTTTAACTAGAAGACATTGCTACCTCCTCTAGATGAATGAGACTAGAGGGGGAGATTGATATAGTATCCATCTCATTCAATTATTTGGTAGCCAATATTATTGACTTGGTTTGGTTTGGTAGCCAACCTTGTTGAGTTTGTCAAATATTGGTAGTCACTTTATTGACTTGGTTCGGTTGGTAGCCAACCTTGTTGAAATTGTAAAAAGGGTGTAAAAATTGTTAAATATTGTAGGTGAGGTTTTGGCTATAAAAGTAGAGCTTGAACTCTCATTTCTACATACCAACAAAGAGAGAAAAGGAGAGTAAGGTATTCCATAAACTACAAGAAAATAGTTTGTGAAGAAAAATAGATTGTGAGAGATATTGTAGTGAGGTGAAAAAGGCAAAAGAGTATTTTAATTTTTTTTGAGGGTGTAGTGGTCTTAGGAGTATTTTTTTACTCGTTATCACACTGTGAAATTCCTCGTTATAGTGATATCAGTTGCTCCTCTTGGCCGTGATATTTTCCCTTATTCAGCAGGGTTTCCACGTAAAATATTAATGTCATTATTGCTGCATTTCTATTCTTGCTGATTTAACTATTACTTTGTGTTTTGCGTTTGTCACTAATACCATAAATACTATTTTACGGGATTTATCATAACAGTGGATAGCTTGAGCAAAGAAAACACGTCTAACTCATAATAAAGCTAGTAGGGCAATATTATTTCCAGCATAATAAAGGATTAAGCAACTGGAGCACCATAATATGTGCCCAAATTTTTTTTTAGACTACAAAGTAAGATATTAAAAGTGAAGAATTCCGAAGTCTTTAATTGCGCAAATGACGACAGATTGCGATAACCATCCACAACTATCATCCGTACTTATATATTTTTTCTCTCCGGCATCTTCGCCTCACTTCATAGTTTATTCTGAGAATTTATACTATTTAAAGTTTACCTGTACTTTTCAATATAATCATGCCCACGGCAACTTTTAACTAATAACCTTGATTTCCTAATATTTAAATTACAATTTACATGTTTCCGACTCCTCTCTCTCATCTCACTCGTAACAGATGTATTTGAGAGGTTTTTACGCACTTCAACTATCGCGGTGGTTACCCATTATTTCACATCAAACACAAGTGTCGACTATGGCTTTTAGGTCTATTTGCGGGCACGGTGAATTTCTAGTGATGTCTTTGAATTGATAAATATACAAGCAACTTTTATCGATTAATGAATGTCGTTTCTTAGCATGCTTGGGAAGCTAGTAACGCCGTTTCTTTAGGCCCTCTAAATTTTGGGGCCCAATAATATTTTTAATTGTGAATTTATTTTCTTATTTTTTTTTAGATAATATAAAAGTTTATAGAAAAAAAATACTAAATATTGATAAAAATGGAAATAAAGACTATCTATTTTTTTAACAATAGAAATACTTTAGAACTTTAAATTAAGATACTCAAATCTTCATATTGATAAATAACGATTTTCTACAATAAGATCGAAGCTAACAAATTGAAAGTACCTGGCTAACATCTTATTAACTTGAGTTTTTTTACCAATGTGAATATTAATATTATATCTTTTAAGATAACTACAACGAAAGAAAGAAAGAAAGATAAAGGAACCGTAATATCAATATTATAATTTGCAAGATTACTATACTATACAACAAGAACAACAACAACTACCCAGTTTAGTCCCACAAGATGGGGTCTGGGGAGGGTTAAGATGGGCTTTGGGGAGGGTAATATGTAGACAGGCCTTACCCCTACCCAAAAGTGCAGAGAGGTTGTTTCCAATCGACCCTCGGCTTAGAGAAGGAAAAGGAAAGCAACAACAAAAACAAAAACAAAAGAGCATTAGTAATTCCCGCAGAAATTGCGTAAATAGTTATCTAAAGATAAGAATTATACATAAATTGGCATGCAATAATATCAAACAGTAGCTACCATAAATAAATAAAAATAATGGGGACACAATCCAATGCACGAATCATCTATGAGTTGCCCTGACAAGCCTCACCCAACCCCGGGAAAGGAGTACGCAAAATTCTAGGAGCCCCTATCCTACAATCCTGATACTAGACCTCCAGACTTTTCTATCAAGGACCATGTCCTCGAAAATCTGCATCCTAGCCATGTCATGCCTAATCACCTCTCCTTAATACCTCTTAGGCCTTCCTCTGCCTCTCCTCACGCCGACCACCGCCAGACGTTCACAACTTCTCACCGGGCCATTAGGACTTCTCATCCGCACATGCCCGAACCACCTGAGCCTCGCTACACGCATCTTCTCATCCACCGGGGCCACCCCCACCTTCTCTCGAATAACTTCATTCTTTATCTTATCTAACCTGGTGAGTCCGCACATCCACCTGAGCATCTTCATCTCTGCAACCTTCATTCTTTGAACATGAGAGTTTTTCACCGGCCAGCACTCCGCCCCATACAACATGGCAGGTCTAACCACAGCTCTATAAAATTTCTCCTTGAGTTTCAGTGGCACTTTCTTGTCACACAGGACTCCTGATGCAAGCTTCCACTTCGACCATCCCATTCCTATACGATGAGTGACATCCCCGTCAATCTCTGCGTCCCCCTGAATCACCGACCCAAGATATCTGAAATTGTCCCTCTTGGCGATGACCTGAGATCCAATCTTCATGCCCCTGCCTATTTTGCTCGGCTCGGTGCTAAACTTGCACTCCAGGTATTCAGTCTTAGATCTGCTTATTTCGAAACCCTTAGACTTATTCAGTCTTAGATACTATACTATAGACAAAATAAAATAAAATTTAGGCCTCTTATTAAAATTTGGCTTTAGGCTATAAGTATTATTGAGACTAGAGTAGTGCATTCGAATCGGTTTATCAATAAATCGATTCGATTATTTGTTATCGGTTCATCAATAAATGAAATCTAAACAATCGAAACCTTATTGAAACGATAACGATAAGCAGTTGTACAAATCGATAATCGATAAGTAATTATCGATAAGGGTCAAAATCGAATCGATAAATCGAATGCACACCCCTAATTATTTCATCTACCAATTTAAGGAATGATCATATTTAAAGCTGAAGGGAATAAAGTTCAAATTAATGGAAAATAGAATTAGCAATGATGATGTATTTTTATTTTTTTTAATACCATTGGAGTGTTGGTGGCATATATCTGATCCCTTACTTTAGTTTCGTTGCATATGTCTATTGACATAATTTTTATGTTATAAACAGTGTTCGTCTTATTTTAGCTTCTTTTTGTCCATATTAGTTAGACGGGTTTATAGCGATATACTTTCCGTGGAATCTCGCAAATTTTCTTATTGGTGTAATCGATAACCGAATCGATAAGCCCCAAAAGTTAATAAATCGAAATCGAAAAAATCGAAACCTTATTGAAACGATAACGATAAGTATATGTACAAATCGACAATCGATAAGTAATTATCGATAATAGTCAAAATAATCGATAAATCGAATACACAGCAATTGAGACGCCTTTGCATGCATGTGATAGTGTTTATAATTAGCCGGCATATTGATATATTCTCGTAAATAGGAACATGAGTATCAAAACAACCTTGTAGAAACTTTGAGAAAACAAGCTTTATGATAAGTTCTTCAATTGTGAATTTTTATGTAGAGACGCAATTAAATTAGGAATACAATATCTATATTCCAAACCAAATATTGTACTAGTAATTAGGCGGAAAAAGAATTATGTTTCCTTATGAGACCAACCAATCAGTTCCTTATCAGAGTACCTCAAATCAAGCTGGTTTTCTAAGATCGATGGATCAATATGAAATTGTTAGGAATTTCAACTCGGGCATCAATTTACTTTAATAACAATCTCAATTTCCGTAAATTTTCAGCACAAGCTAAAGTCTGCTCGGTACCTCATGACATATTCTCTAGATTCCCTCAGCATTGTGCGATTGTTCTATATAACTATTAGTAATTGTTTAACTTGTTTATAAACACTGTCTAATCCAAGCATTGACGACTAATTATACAATTAAATATGACAATATTGTTTTTAAAAAAAATTTAAATAAATAGCAGAGATATTAGTAGCTAGCCCCAACTTCACACGTCTTTCGTCCTACTTTTAATTGTTAAAAATAACTGTAGAATAGTCTGTTTAGGAAAGTGATGTCTGCACTCCATTTTATGGTCATTCTCTATTTTATTATTTGAATTACTTTAATAATCAAGCACAACTATCGTGCATTATTTTTTCCACATAAACTGGAGTTGAAAAATGCAAAAACAAAAGGAAAGAGAGAGAAAGAGAGAGACTATGCTAAATATGATGTAATAAAGATTCTTTTCTTTTTTCATATTAGAAAAAATCTTTTTAAGAAAAATATCTGGTATGGCCGTAAATTATGATATGAAAAATAGAAAGAATGAAAGGAAAAAAGAAAGAAGAACGGAGTATTTCAATAATTTGAACACTCTTAATTGTGATATAGGGTGGAGCTACAGAAAATATTTATTTGTTGTCCCTTTCTAATGCACATTTTGCTAACCAATGGCAACATATTCATTCAATCAGTTTATTACTAATAATGGCACTTGACAGAATTACCATTGTCTTTTTATTATGGCAATCTTAGGTTGTTTGATACAAGAAAAACCATTTGATATATGACTTAGATCTCTTTAGCCATTTTTCTCTTTGACCTTGGTGATAATCCGTACAATAATTTGGAGTCACCTCTGTTATCACCAAATTATAATTCATGCGAATTATGATATTAAGTTTTAGGCTTCAAGAAAGAAAATTCTTGATGCAAAATCAAGAACGACGACAGCTAACGTCAACTGTTAGCCTTCCCAAACTTAGCAGGAAACATTAAGAAACCCGTTATCTGTCGTGAACAACATTATTTTTCTTGTTTTCAATTGTTAAATAAAAAACATTAGAAAGGAAAGCAATCAGGCAAACGAAAAAAAAAAAAAAAAAGGGAAGGATAACTTCAAGTTTCAGTTAATGCTTATCTGCTGTATAGACTGCTAAGCGAAACTGCAAAAATTCAATAGTAGGTTAAACCACATTAATATATTATACTTAAGTGATAACTTGAGGTTAAAATATGCATTAATTAGTTATAATTTAGAGATAAGTACATATTATACTTATTAAATTAGTGTAAACACCTTAAGGGGTCATTTGGTATGAGGTATTAGAAAAAATAATGCAAACATTAGCTCTATCCATTACTACTACATTGTTTGGTATATTTTTCAAACTTGTGTATAACTAATACAGTTATACATCATACTTGGCATTATCCCATGCATAAGTAATGCATAGAAAACCATAGCATTAGTAATACCAAGGGTTTAATACATGCATTATCATTGTTAAAGACAAAATTGTATTTAAAATTCCTTAAAGCTAGAGAATATGGAGGGCATTTTTGTAAGCAACTATTTTTCTTAAAAATTATGCAATCCATTATAAATTTAATACATCATACCAAACAGTAGATAAGAAATAACATTTGCATAACTAATACTTGCATTACTAATTCATATATTACTAATACACCTTATTCCGCATTATTCTTGTACACTCTATCAAACGTCGCCTAAGTGAATAACCTTTTTTTTCCCCCTAGACATAAGCAGACAAGACGATAGCTTTAGCAACAATTTCGCCGAAATCTAAAAAAGCCACGTCTATGTATCTCACGAAGCAGGTAATTATTTTTCCAATATAAAGAATCAAGCAAGTGGATTTCCATAACGTGTGCCCAAATTTCGTTTAATACTATAAAGTCAAAGAAGAAGAGAGAAGAAAAGTCGTAAACCATACACATACAAACAAAGTTGGATAACCGTCCAGAATTATCATCAATACTTAGATAATTTTTCTCACAAGCAATTTCTCCATACTTTATAGTTTGTTCAAAGAATTTATACTATTTGATTGAAGTCTACTTGCACGTTTGCAATCATGTCTGCTGCTTCTTTTCACTAACACCCTTTAACCTAAGGGTGTTAAACGGGCCGGGTTGGACCGGTTCCGGACCGGCCTAGACCGGTAGAAACCGGAACCGGCCCGGACCGGTTGCAAGGGGGCCGGGTGGGCTGGGTTTTTAAGGGGTAGTGGGTTGTTCCGGGAAAATATGTTGAACGGGTAACCGGAACCGGGTAGGCCCGGTCCGGCAAACAGTAATATTAACGGTTAAACCGGACCGGCCCGGCCCGGTTCAACGGTCAAAAAAAAAATTTTTTTTTTTTTTTTTTTAAATACAGAAATATGGGGCCCACCCCAAACGGCTATATCAAAAAAATCCGTTGGCCAACGGATTTATTGAGGTTTTGGCCATTTTTTTTTAATTTTTAACACATTTTTAATTTACAAATGTAGCCTTATGTAAATCTATAAATACCCCTCCCCCTTCTTCATTTCTCACTCAAAATTCTCATCTCAATCTCAAATTCTCTCATTCACCTATTCTCTAATTATCTAGTTCAAGACTTCAAGTCTTCAACTTCAAGTCTTAATAATTTCTCATTTCATCTTCGAATTTATTTGGCTCATTTTTGTTCAATTATAGTATTTTATCATTCGGGTTTTGAACTTCAAGTTGGAATATTGGCTTGACGTTTGTTCGTGGTAACATCGAAAATTCGGAATTGCATAACCAAGTGCTCCAATTCGGTGCACTCCCTCCAACTCTTTCTCTTATTAATATTTTAATTGCATATTTATTTTGAGCTTATTTATTCCTTAAATTTTACAATATGTTTAGTGCTGCTAAAAAGCGTGTAGAAAAGTTACTGGTAGGGGGAGTAAAAGTAGAGGTAATTCTTCACCATCTGGTAGTAATAGCCCAATATCTATTGTTCCCGAAACAACGCCTAATGAAAATATAGATTATGATCAATTACAAGAAGATTATGGAATAGAAGATAATGAAATATGAATTGAAGAAGAGATATCTGCTACACCTACTAGTGCACCTAGTGCTGGGGTAGGTAGTGTTGGAGTTGGTACAAGGGGTGGTGGTCGTGGGCCTCGTGGCACTGGGGGTAGACCACCTACGGCTCCGACGAGTAATCGTAGAAAAAGAAGTAAGGTTTGGAATTTTTTTGAATTAATTGAAGGTTCCGATAGAGTGAGATGCAAAATTTGTAAAGATTCATTTAAACATTTGACTGGAGGAAATTTAGGGGGAACTGGAACGCTTAGTAGGCATATGAGAATTTCACACCCGATAGAATGGGGCCTAGATGGTGATGATAGTCAAACAACTATTAACCCTACTACTGGAGGGTTAGTAAAATATGATAAAATGAAGGATCGTGAGGAATTAGCGAAAATGATTGCTTTAGGTTGTCTACCTTTTTCGTTTGCTTCTTCGTCATATTATGTTACATATATTCAAAGAATATACAATCCATTATTTAAAGGTATACCTAGGAGTACTTGTAGAGCTGATATTTTCAGACTTTACGGACAATATCAAACATATTTACGTTATTTGTTTGAAAAACTTCCTTGTAGAGTATCTCTAACTTCTGATATTGGTCAAGCTGTTAATGGACGTGAATATGTTACTGTTACATGCCATTGGATAGATGATAATATTGTTATGCAAAAACGTATTATTGCTTTTAGATATGATGAAGATCAAAGTCATACCGCTGCATTTATAAGCAGCACTATTTGTGAAGTTGTAGAATTTTATAATCTCAAACAAAAAATATTATGTATGTCTTTTGATAATGCTTCTAACAACATTGCCGCAATTTCAATATTAAAATTGCATTTGCAACCACCTGTTAATGAAACTTTTCATGTTAGGTGTGCATGTCATGTGTATAATTTAATTGTTAAAAGTGGCCTAGATTTATTTTCAACAGAGATTAGTCTTGTTAGAAGAGCAATTGGTGTAATTCAAGGAAATAATAGACATTCTAGAATAAGGGAATTTAAAGATAAGTGTGTCCAACATAACCTTCAACCCCGATTCATGCCAGAAGAAATAGTTACTAGATGGAACTATACATATTTATTTTTAAAAGTTTGCTATAAATATAGATATCCAATAACTGAAGTTGCTAATGCACATTGTACGAATCCAAGTCGTATGTTAACAATTGATACTTGGGCGGTCATTAATGATGTTGTTAAATTTTTACATAAATTTTATACTGCTATTGTTGAGTTTTCTGGATCTTATTACCCTACTATTGCTATGGGTTTAGTACATATAGCGGAAATTTCTTTTCTACTCTTTGAATTTAAGAAAAAAGAAAAATATACGACTGCTGTGATAAATATGCAAGACAAATTCAAAAAATATTTCTTTCCAATTCCTCCGATTTACTTAATTGGTGCAGTTTTAAATCCTTCAATTAAAATGTCTGATTGTCATCAATTAATGAATGCTTTATATACTTATATGGAGATTGGGAAACTGAAACCCCAAATTTATATACTTCTATGAACAGTTTAAATGATTATTTACAACAATTATATAATTATTATGCAAATGTAATTGATATAGCTGCAAGTAATGTTAATAATTCTATTATGCAATGTAGCACTTCTGCTACATTGACTGAAGATGAAGGATTAGATGAAAGTTTTAATATTTTATCTACTTTTTCTAACACTCAAACAAGTTGCAGGAACATTGATGAACTTCAATTCTACTTGCAGAAACAAAAGGAGCCTCGCACAAAGGATTTTTCACCGTTGGGGTGGTGGCATGAAAATGGAAAGCAATTTCCTGTTCTCTACGCAATGGCTAGGGACGTGATGAATGTGCCAATTTCAACTGTTGCATCCGAGAGTGCATTTAGCCAAGCAAGACAACAACTTGGAGATACGCGTCACTCATTGGGAAGCAATGCTTTGGAAGTTTTAGTATGTATGAGAGATTGGATTAGATCGGAAAGAAGAAATCAAGGACATGAAGATGTTGATCGCCCGGAAGACGAGGAACTTGGAGATATATTAACAAGTGGTCACCCATCCGAATTAAATACTCCGGAAGAAGGCCAATCAGTTCATATTGATTATGATGAACTTTGCAAGGCAATGCAAAATATTTGAATTTACTTATTGTTATTTGTTCAAGTCTTAAAGGATGTAAACATTCAATTTGTAAGTTTCAAATTTGAGTTATGAAATATGAAATAAAAGAAGCACTTGCAATTTGCAGCAAGTGCAATTTTTCTCATATTCCTTCTATTCTTTAATTTATATTTTAAAGTAATACAAATTCTTAATATAACTTAAATTGAAACTTTAAATTTGAAATTCAAACTTGAATGTTTCAAACTTAATTTCTTAAATTGAAACTTTAAATTTGAAATTCAAACTTGAATGTTTCAAACTTAATTTCTTAAATTGAAACTTTAATTTTGAAAATCAAACTTAAAGTGTTAAATTGAAACTTTTATTTAGAAATTCAAACTTAAAGGCTTAAATTGAAACTTCAATTTTTAAATTCAAAGTTTCAAACTTAAAGTCTTAAATTGAAACTTTAATTTTTAAATTATAACTTAAACTCTTAAATTGAAACTTTATAAGTCTAACTTAATTTTGAAATACAAACTTAAAGTCTTACATTGAAACTTTATAAGTGCAAGTTTTTCTCATTTACTTTGTGTTCTTTAAATTACAAAGTTACAAACTATTAAAATAAATTATAATAGTTATACGAATTTAAAAAAAAATATATATATATATAAGACGTATAACCCGGCCCGGCCCGGCCCCTTTAACCCGTAACCCGTACGGGTCAATTTTTACCCGAAAATACACCAACCCGTTAAACCCGCTAAGAAGGCGACCGGAACCGGCCCGGTAAGGAACCCGTCCGGGTTCAAAAAAATCGGGCCCGGACCGGTCCGGCCCACCCGTTAGACACCTTTACTTTAACCCCTCTTTATCCTAACTCGACTTATCTTTACAAAGAAAGGACGAATAAAGGCTTATAATTTTTTGGATAGTTATTTGTCACATCTTTTTTCTCCAACCCCATTATAAGGTTAAGTTAAAAGAGTCTTTTTAATCAAAGCAAGAGTTTGAAAAGGGATTATTTTATTTGAGTCGAAGTCGTCACTTAAAATTGAGTTTTGGTATTCTAAGTTACCTTATTGAACCCCAAATCAAAAGGAATCTGACTCCATTATTATTAGTTTGTGAAAATAGAAGACTAGGCAAATAATTCTATTGAGCGGGGAAGGTGTAGGGCACCCCAAGTCCCGTAATTTTAGTACAGTCACTTTATATACTTATGTCCAGCTTAAACTAATTTTTGAATGTACTTGTGCTATATAGGTTATGATTTGCCTACTACCGTTTGTTATTAACAGAGTTATAATTGATTGTTTGAAACAACTTATGCGAATGTATCCTTGTAATCTATGTGACGTGATAATGTCACGCGAATGTGTATGTAATAAAGACAATATTTTTTATTCAAGCTAGCGTTTAAGTAATTTATTAATCAAGTTACTTTAAAAGAAGACTGATTTAATTGAAATTATTTGACTAAATTAATATATGAAAGTTGGGATAGCTTATGGTCATTGGGTTTTGCATGGTGATGGGCTGGTTTAAAGAATGGGCCACCTAGCTTTTAAAGTTTTGGGCTTGTTAAATTTGACTCATGTTGGCCCAAATCCATTTTATTCGAGGCACCATTGAAATTATACCTGTAAGCACAAATTTTTATCGAGTGTGTCTGCTCGCATCTGAAGTAGTTCAATCTAAAGGTGCTTGCCGGACGGGCTGGACATGGGAAAAAATAACCCGTCCGATCAGTGGGCCGGAACGGTTAGTGGGTTGGGGTTCCGGGTTGGTAGTGGGGGGGAGGATATTCCAAATTTTGTTGGGCCCGTCCGTGTTCGGGCTTATCGGGTCCGGATCGGGCCAAGTTAACTTTTTTAGTGTATTATATTTTCTTATTCAATGTAATTGATACTTTAGTATTTGCAAACTTTTAAATAATAAAATAAGTATTTTAAGGCATAAAATTAAACATTTAGACTTTAAAGTCTAAAGTTTTAAATTTGAAATTTGATTTTTAAAATTTTAAAATTGAAATAGAGTGGCTACATAAAATTAATTAATAAGACCAATATATAAGGATCAAACTTCTAATGCTTTCATTATATATTTTTATTTCATAATAATACTTCAAATTAGCCTGTCTAATAAACTAACACATTAAGCTTAAATAAGTCTAACTAATTCAAAATAACATAAATTATCTCAAATCAACTTAATACAAAATCCTGGAGGACGCTTAAGACAACCCTTGATATGCCTCATTAAACCAGCTCTGCTCTCCCACTTTCGAAGAACATTAAAGACTCAATTATAGTTCTTGCACTCTACTTTGCGAACTTCTTCATTTTCTTCTACTACCTCAAAGTGTTCCCAAATATGTGAGAGCACTCTAGATGCACGGGGCATGATTTAACTTGAGCCTAACCAAAATGATAACCACACTTCACTTGACAATTATAATTTTATAGTGGCTACCGTAAATAATTGATAAAACTTGAAATATTAGTTAATCGAGAACTTGAGAGCAATAAGCAATTCAATAATCAATAGGGAATTGAGAGAGAATTAGGGTAGAAAAAGAGAGAAATTTGTGAGAAAAAAATAAAGAAAAAGGGGGACACTTATAGTTTTTAAAAGGCTATGAATATAATTTATCAATTATTAGGGGTGGAGGGGTGTCAGGACCAAAAATTCACTAGTCATGATGGCACCTAACCCAACACACTGAGTAAGCAAACTAATAACTGTCCAATATCAATATGGCTAATAAGTTAATTAAGCAAACTAAATTATTTGGATCTATTATATTTTTCAAGGATTGGTAGTATAAATTATGAGCTTCTAAGAATAGAGTTTACAAAGCCGATATGAAGAAAATACATCTTCTACTTGAAAAGTACATAAACAAAGTTTTATAAAGCTAAAGCTACCATGAACAAGAGACAGCTACACCAGGACCAGGTACACCTTCAAATTCAACAACTATTGAATACAACAACATCGGCATTCAGGATCTGCACGCATTGTGCGAGAAGTGCAGTATTAGTACAACCGATCCCGTATACTCAAACAGTAACAAATCTAACCTCAAGTTGAAAGCAGTGACAAGCTATAACATAGGTCAGGTCCAACACAAATAACCAACATCAGTTCATACAACGTATGACATATAAATGAGGAAATAATCTTAGAGATAAAAACCGTTTAGCTTTTTGCACAGGTTTTTGAAAATAGTTCTGCTTTTCAAGATTTTAGTAAAAAACCCAAATCTTTTATCAAAATCATCGAAGAATTTTGAGATAGTTTGAAAACTATAATTAAAAATCATTTCCACTTTAAATAAAAATGTTACATTTCCTTTTCAAATAACAAGTATGAAATACCACTCCATGCCCACATAATAATGTATAAAAAGCATCAAATGATGTGATACCATATATCATGAGGAAAATGCATCTCTATACATGTATGTCATATGTGCATGCCAATGCCATGTAACTCATAGATGAATCACATACTCACACTCTCAGAGCACTCCACCTTACTATATCACATTTTCCACTAATCATACTCAACTACTCAGTATTATATATAGCACATATGGCCCAGGAAAATTCATCTCGGATCATATACAACACTAACTATAAGTCATCCAGTACCGAGAAAAAAGGCCAATCCAAACTTGTGGAGAAATCCATCTTTAGGTATCAAGTACTTCGGACAAATCCATGTCCAGAGAAATTCATCCCTCAATAATATATAAATGCTCAACCATTCGGTACTGTATATGGCCTACCCGGCCCAGGAAAATCCATCCCAGAACATATATATCACTAACTAGAAGTCACCCAATACAGAGGAAAAAGGGCAATCCAACCTTGTGGAGAAATCCATCTCCAGATATCAAATACTTCGGACTAATCCATGTCCAGAGAAATTCATCCCTCAATAATATCATTCGTACCCACTATGGATGTGCAGACTCTAGAGGGGTTCATATAGCTCAAGTGTTATAACAAGTGAATCATGGCATAAAATAATAAAATATGTTGCGACGTGCAGACCAATCCTAAAATTGTCACTCATAATCAGGTTCTCGGCCTCACTCATTCATCAACCTCTCCAGTTTTACCCACGGACTTATAATGTCATGAAAACTGACTTGGAATAATGGCATGATGTATCAGTAAGTAACAACTGAGGTTGAGATATGATATGATATGAATGCATGAATGTGACTGAGAATGAAATGTCAATAAAATTAATAAGATGACAGCAATAAATGACCACTAGGGGTCCCAACAATATCTTCATAAAGCCTAAACATGATATCTAGCATGATGTACAGCTCAATTACTTTATTACATGGTGAAAAATACAAATATCAACAAACTAGGCCACTAAACAGTGCCATAGAAACAATAGAGTTACAACTTACAGGGTGCACGCCCGTTACCAAGCATGTGTGTTACCTCAACACAAATCACATAACACATAATTCGGGGTTTCATACCCTCAACACTAAGTTTAGAAGAGTTACTTATCTTAAACAAGCTGATTCCAACATCGAACAAGCGAAGCACTGCTCCAAGAATGCCATCATGGGCATAGCAACCTCCAAACAGCATAACACAAGCCAAAAGCAACTCAAATACATCAGATAATGCCCAAGGAAGCAATTACAAACGATAAGGATCGAATCCTAAGTCAAATCCCAAATTCGACCGAAAATCACACCCTAGCCCACGCCTCAAAACTCGGCAAAACTCAAAAAATTAGACAACTCATTCAATTGCGAGTCCAACCATAATATTTTCACTCAAATTCGACTCCAAATCGGTGTTCCAAACTTAAAATTTTATATTATGAAACTTTAGGCCAAAATCCCCAATTTCCTATTTCAATTCATCAACCAATTGCTAAAAATGAAGATAGATAATATAATCAAAACTGAGCATAAAACACTTATCCCAATCCTTGTGATGAAAATTGCTCCAAAAATCACCTTAATCCGAGTCCCACATTTCAAAATATGAAGAAAGAACCAAAACCTCAATTTTATAGCTTCTGCCAAAAATCCCGCATTTGCGGTCAAAATGTCGCATCTGCGACCTCAACTCACCAGGTGATCCCTCACACCTGCAAAACTATTTTCGCTCCTGCGCACTCACAATTGAGAAGACAAACATGCATCTGCGCAAATCCTCACTTCTGCGATTGATTGTGTGCACTTGCGGATTCGCATCTGCGCCTATACTTCTGCAAATGTAAAAACACCAGCGCCAGCAGTGATACACCTTGCCAAAATTCCAAAATGCTTCCGAATCAATGCGAAACTCATCCGAGCCCCTCGGGGCCTTATCCAAACATACCAACGAGTCCCATAAAAATCACACAGACCTAGTCGAGGCCTCAAAACACACATAACAATATCGAAACGGCGAATCACACCTCAATTCGAATTCAATGAACTTGAAACTTCAAACTTCCACAACTGATGTCGAAGCCTATCAAAACACGTTCGATTGACGTCAAATTTCTCACACAAGTCACATTTAACATTATGGACCTGCTCTAACTTCTGAAATGTGAATCCGACCACAATATCAAAAAGTCCACTGCCGGTCAAACTTTTCCAACATTCCAACTTTTTCCATTTCAAGTCAAATTCCTCTATGGATCTCCAAATCACAATTCGGGCATGCTCCCAAGTCCAAAATCACCCAACCGAGCTAACGGAACTATCAGAAATCGAATCCGAGGTCAAATGCTAAAAATTCAAAGTTGGTCAAACCTTTCCAATTTGACGCTTCTAGCAGAGAATCATTCTTCTAAATCATTTCCGAATAACCTGAAAACCAAAACTGATGATTCACATGTCATAACACATCATACGGAGCTATTCATACCCTCAAACAACCGAGCAAAGCGCAAATGCTCAAAACGATCGATGGATCGTTACGTCCTCCTCCACTTAAACATACGTTTGTTCTCGAACGTGCCAAGAGTTGTTCCAAAATCCATCAAATCGCCGTGTGATCTCACTATGCACATAACAGGTGATCCCACGCCACCCTATCTCATATAAGTCTGATAACACAACATGACAGAAATTTCCTAATCCAACCTAGCCCATAAGTCTTAGAACCCAATTCCCTACATCCAAAATTTTTTGTAAGATCAGAATCTCACCTACACACTATGGGTGTGTTTGGTATGAAGGAAAATGTTTTCTGGAAAATGTTTTCCAATTTTTTCATGTTTGGTTGGTTTAAATGTTTTGGAAAATATTTTCCTTATCAATTCATTTTCCTCCAATTGGAGGAAAATGTTTTCCTTATCAAAAGAAGGGAAAACATTTTCCAAAGCTCCTTCTCAACCTTTCTCACCCTCACCAACCCACCCCACCCCCTCTCAAAAAAACAGTTTTTTTTTAAATTTTAGTTTTTCCGTTTCCATCCACCCTACTACCCCTCCACCTCAACCCGTAAAAAAAATTACCTTAATTTTTTTTTTCTATAATTTTAAATTGTTGTTTTCTTATTTTTCTGCACCACCCACCCCCACCCCCTACCCCCTCCCCCCCCCACAAAAAAATTTACTTTTTTTGTAATTTAAATTTTTGTTTCGTTTTACTGCCCCCCCCCCATCCCCCACCGCCACCCCTTGCCCCTCCCCCCCCTCCCCCGAAAAAAATTTAAAATATATTTTTCAGGTTTTAATTTTATTATTTATCATTTAAAGGCTCAATATTTTATAAGTTCCAAAATTATGAGTTCGAAAGTTTACAGGTTTAGAAATTATAAATTTACCGGTTCGAAAATACGTGATTTTTGCATTAAAAAGTAAAGCATCACATTAGTTCCTTTAGATTGTGTCAATTTTTAGAGACTTCGGGAAGGAGAGAGGTGGGGGAGGTGGGAGGGGGAGGGGTAGGAGAGTTGCAAAAAAAATATTTTTCTAAAAAAAACAATTTTTTACTCTCTACCCAAACATAGAAAATATTTTCCGGAAAATATTTTCCACTTACCAACCAAACAAGAGAAAATAAGTCATAAAATCACTTATTTTCCATGAAAATATTTTCTAGAAAAACATTTTCCATGGAAAACATTTTCCTTTATACCAAACACACCCTATATAAGTGTGTACAATATGTATCAAGCTATATTCATAACTCAAGATGAAATCATATGATATATCACATGACTCAAACACTCACAATGATAACTTCTAATCACATTAGCTACTCAAAACAACCCATTACCGATAATAAACCTCTTATCAAACAAAGCCTCATTCTAACACCTTCATATACTGCCAGCGACGAAAGAAACATGCAGAAACTCATAACCATTCATCAATTCAAAAAGTCATAGTGCTCCATCTTCTCCGACAGGAACAATAGAAGATTTCTAAGCCGACTTTCAATATTATCCTTCCAACCATTCTATAATCAATTATGATAGTATTCATTCTAGGTCCAATAACCTCATTTCATCCAACACGACCACTCTGGTGACATGATACATCAATACAATCCAAAGCCATAACTTGTGCAATTCGTGCACCCAATAGCAACATCCAAAATGTACTCAATCATGAAAATGCCTCAAAAGAGAGAACTGTCCCGTCAACTTTACAAGTACCATCACAATACCAAGCTAAGAGCCTAGAACACATCATAGAACCAAAAGACACGAATTCGACACCAAGGATCATACCTCTATTTTGGACAGGCAGATTAGAAAGTTGAGGTCAAAGAACATTGCTTCGGTAAAGGTTCAGTGGCGAGGCTAGCCAACCGAGGAGGCGACTTAGGAGATCAAGCAGGACATGCGCAGCCAGTACCCTCATCTCTTTCACTACTTCAGGTATGTTCTCTATGCTCGTTCGAGGATGAACGAATGTTTAAGTGTAGGAGGATGTAACGACCGGCCTGTTGTTTTTGGAATTTATACCACGATCCCCCATTAGTTGTTTCCCCTAAGTTCATTTCTGCTATTTTTGTTTGTCGGGACGTTCGGTGTTAGGATTCGGAGTGTTTTGGGACACTTAGTCCGTAAATGAGAGCTTAAGTGTTGAAAAATGATCTGTAGTCAGAACAGTGTAAAGACGACCTCGGAATGGAAATCTGATGGTTTCGTTAGCTCCGTTAGGTGATTTCGGGGTTAGGAGCGTGTTCAGAATGTATTTTGGAAGTCTGTAGCTCATTTAGGCTTGAAATGCCAAAGTTCATATTTTTTAAGTTTCTGGTCCGATAGTGAGTTTTTGATCTGAGGGTCGGAATGGAATTCCGGAAGTTGCAGAAGCTCTGTCATGTCATTTGGGATGTGTATGCAAAATTTTAGGTCATTCGGACGTGTTTTGGTTAGGTTTTTTATCGAAAGCGTATTTGAAAAAAATTTGAAGTTCTTGATTGAATCATTGATTAAATCAGGTTTCTGGTGATGTTTAGGTGTTTTAAGGATTGGTACAAGTTTGAATAAGGTGTTAGGTGGCATTGGTACTTCTAGTAGAGATCCCGGGGCCTCGGGATAATTTTGGGTGGTTGGCGGAAGAATTGGGAGTTGAATGAGTTGTTGAAGGCTTCTGTCTTCTGTCATAACCACACCTGCGGTTTGGGTTCCGCAGGTGCTGAGCCGTAGAAGCGGCCAGTCAACCGCAGATGCGGAATTGAGTAGGAGTAACAGGATCCGCATATGCAGAATTTTTATCGCAGAAGCGAAACCACATCTGCGGGTGGGAAACCGCAGATGCAAAAACTCGGGGCAAAAGTGGCTCGTGGTCCGTAGAAGCGGGACCACAAAAGTGGTCCCTTGTCCGCAGAAACGGGAATGCCTGAACAGAAATAGTAAATTCGATGGTTAAGTTTCAAAAGTTGAAAAAATCAATTGAGAGCTCGGGAGAGGGCGATTTTGAGTGGGTTTTAAAGAGAAGATCATTGGGTAACGTTTTCTTAATCCCTTGTAGTTGTATTCCATCAATATATAGATTAATCCATCATCTAATTTCGAATTTAGCATCAAAATAGGGGAAAACTTCTTAGACCAAACTATTGGGTTTTGAGTGAGCATTTGACCTCCAAATTGGGAGATTTTTATATAGTTAGGCTCGTGAGAGTACGAAGGTTCTAAAAAGGAAAAATTTATTCGATTCCGAGACGTTGGCCTGAAGGGCATTTTGGTCATTTTACCTAATTTCACGTTGTAACTTTGAATAAATAGCAAAACCAGTTGTTTGCGATGTTATTTACATTGTGTAATTAAATTTGAGTAGATTTGAGCCATTTGGAGTCGGATACTCGTGGCAAGGGCGTGGTTTCTAGTGATATGAGCCGGTTCGAGGTAAGTGGCTTGTCTAACTTTGTGTGGGGGATCTTCCCTTTAGGATTGTGACTTGATATTTGAGTGCCTTGTACGTAAGGTGACGAGCGCGTACTTGAGCCGATTGATGAAAATTCTGGTTTTTACTTAAGTTATTGAGATTCAGTTTTTCTCTCTTACTTGCCTTATTCTACTTGAAATTATAACTTGTGCTAGGTTAGAAAAAATATGTTTAGCTGACTTGACTGCCTAATTGCTTAAGTTATTTTGACTATACTACGTGAAGCATGCTAGACTAGTTCTATATGTTGTATGTCTTTCGTACTTCATTCCTTGGTATATTTCTGGCTGTGGTTGCGCATTTACATTGGGACTACGGATGTGGGATTCCGGTAGATCCCCCATCCCTTTGTCTGTTTACTTTAGGACTACCTGTTCGATTATCGATAGACCCCCTGCACTTTTACTTTGGAACTGTGAGTTAGATTCCCGATAAATCCCCATATACACTGATGGTTAGACTACGGGACAGTATCCCATGAGATCCACCGGACAGTTGGAAAAAGGCCTACAGGATGGTATCCTGGGAGACCCTCATTGCTATCTTTCACATTGAGATGTATTTACTGGTAACGTCCAAATCGACTGCTAAAAAGCAATAGATACGGTCGCAGTAATATAATTTACCCAACTAGGAGTCGGGGTCGAATCCCACAGAGAACAATGTGTAGGCGATTAGGTATGTAAGAAAATTATTGCTAATTATGCAAAGCCAAAACTAAGAATGGTGGTTGAAAAAGTATTTATACTTAAATGCGAAAATATAAACTAAACTAGAAAGCAAGTAAAATGATCAATGGCTACACGTATGGTTGCTTCGGGAATTACACTGAAGTGATCATGGACTTGCTAGTAATCATGCTTCTTTTCATACTTATAATTGATTTATTGAACTATCCGGATTGCTGATTATAAGGTTAATAATATTCATACGAATCTTTCGAGTTCTTATGAATCTATCCAAGTTAAATCAATACTTATATGTCTATGGTATTAATATTAACAAGAATGCATTTACACTCTTATTCTTCAACCAAACAAGGCAATTAAGTATATGTCTATCTTAATTGCAAATCCTTCACCCGATGCCCAGGATTCAAATCTTGTTCTATTTGATTTTATATGCAACCAAGAATTTCTTTGTCAAGTTTAATTCAAGGTTCGTAAATAATATTTCACTGTTGGCCAAGCAGTAAAATAATTAAGATCAAAATCAAATAAATAATCCACAACAATAAATTCAATATATTCAATCTAAGATTCAAATAACAAGATCATCTAATCAATACATAAGCACAACAAAGTATTTAATCCACACTTTAAACATGAATATTCTCATAAACAAGAATCAAGTGTTGGAAATAAATACTACACACTTAAATAATCAATACAAAGCAAGGAGATGAAGAAATAAACATAAATGAGTTAGAAAATCTTAACCACAAGCTTCAATCTTCAAGACCCAAGTGTGTGCGCAAAACCCTAGCTTTCAAAAATGTTCTCTCTACTGAAAATAAGCCAAAGATCCTCTTACAAATGAGCCTAATCGGGTATTAAATGATTTGGGGATCAAAAAGTGCGAAATTCCATAATAGCCCATGCCTGAAGCACGTACTTCGCAATTGCGAACAAAAGTTCGCAATTACCAAATATGCCCAGATAAGCCTAAGTTCGCAATTCCCAACAAAACTTCGCATTTGTGAAGTTGACCTTATTTATACAGTGTTCGCATTTGCGAACATATTCTCGCATTTGCGAAGTATCCCCATTTACTGCACAGTTCGCATTTGCGAACATTATGTCGCAATTTGCGAAGATTCCCAATTTCTGCTAGGTTCGCAATTGCGAACACTTCTTCGAATTACGAAGGATCCCTTTTAAAGCCTGTTTTCGCATTTCCCATGCATTGGTCGCATTTGCGAACCATGAATGCACTGCCCAGATTTTCCTCTCTTTTTCACTTCTTTTGACTTGTTTTCACTTGGTTTCTTCACCATTACTTCTAAATTACATTCAATCCTGTAGAATAGAAGTAAATAACATTAAATACATAATTTTATCACTTCAAACACAGCAAATGTATTGGTTTAAAGGCAAGATAAGTTGGTATTTTACCAACTTATCACACCCCCAAACTTAGGCTATTGCTTGTCCTCAAGCAATGGAAACGATAAAATCTCCTCCCAAGTGACTAAATCAACCTCATATCCTCAACACACCAAGCCAATTAAAAAGAAAGTCTGCTTTAATTACAAAAACATGACTTCGATTGGTACCAACAATTACTCCAAAGCATATGAATTATTGAGCACTTCACATAAACTTCATTATACTTCAAGTGCTCAAACACTAATGCAAATCAAAGTAACAACCAAGTCATGACACTCAAGCTTCAAAATTTGCCTCTATATCTCAATCAACTTTCTTTGGTCATTCTTATCAATTGAAAATGAGATTAGATTCACAACTAAATTTTCATGTGCCCTTACCTTCAAGAGGGGATCCCACACTCATAAATCTCAATTTAAATCAAAATTGGGATATCAAATGGAAAGAATTAACTCACTCTCAAAAAGATGTTCGAATGCATACAAGTATTACCATAAGCTTGCCTTTTATGTATTCCTCCACTAATGTAGACAACTTGGTTCAAAATCAATTAGGTCTGCTCGATGGTAGACGGTCCTAAGGCTTAAGGACTTTCCATATGCCCTTCACACCCTTCCACATGCGAGTAAAGAATTTATCCCTCTTCTTCTCCCTCTTCACCATTTGAGTGTGTGACTCTTCCAATTTGGTATGAGAAGTACTCAGCTCGCCATGCTTCTTCGCCAGCTCAGTGTATGCTTTTTCCAAAGCCTTGAGGTGATCTCCCTGTTTCCTTTGATCGTCAATGTATTTCTGGAAATCTTTCTTGGAAATATTAGTAGATCCCTCAGATGTCTCCCCAGGTCCCTGGGGAAGGCCAGAAACAAGCTCACAAATAACTCTCATCTCCTCACTAATCACAGTAAATGGTCCTCCAGCTGATGATGATGGCATACTACTCTGAGAAGATGAAACCAATTTCCTTTTCTTCGGCTGCACCGCTCCTCCTTCTCCCTTTTTCTTCAATGGATGTATGGGCTTCCCCGGATCTACCCAGTTGTCCCCAGCAGCTTCCTCCACCCCAGCAAGCTGACATAACTGAGTAATCAGTGAAGGAAATATCAATGAGGGACTGTTTTGGATCCGATACTCTCTAAGTTCATTTATAAAAATCTCGCCCACATTTAGCTGAATGCCATCAATGATGCAAGCTACCATTTGTGCTCGAGTGATTGGGATGTTCCATATGTTAGAGATGGGGGAGATACGACTGCAAATGATAGCCAGCCATATCTTTGCTTCTGCTGTAAACTCTTTTGAGGTAATCCCCCTTTTATCGGCTGCCCATGCAACAATTGCACCGGGACATAGTTTAGACACCAACCACTCTCCCGAAGCACAATCTTTTTCTTTGAATGACGTCATGTGGTCTGGCAATCTGAAGAACCTGTTCACATCTTCAGCCCCAAAGCGCACCATTTTTCCCCTAATTCTCATCTTGGGCTTTTTCAATCGGATTGCTGGGAGGTTTGCATAAAATTCTCTCACCCATTGCTCATTTGCTTGGCAAGGTTGAGTGGCAAAACAATTCCATCCCATGCCCATTAGTCTTTGGTAGAACTCAGGAAGACGTTCTTGGACATCATCCATAACTATCCCACACTCCGGAAGCAATTTCTTTGATAGCAACTCCTCATAATATTTGTCCTGGCACTCCATTATCAGGAATTGGTTGTCATCGAAGGCTTGCCCTTCTGCCTCATGATGTTCACTGGAGGATCCTTCTGAGTTCGGGTGCATTGTTTAATTATAAAACCTATAAAAAATTCTAAGTGTTAAAACATAGTATGGCAATGAATAATAGTGAAAAATGAAGTAAATATGCCAAAAGAATGATCGGACAATCAAAACTCAGCCTTAGAAAAAGTTCCAGAATTTTGAAATTTTTAAGTGTTGGGCTGCAGATGTCGCAATTCCCATATTTTCTTCGCATTTGCGAAGAAAACAGGCCTGGGAATTGCGAAATTTCCATAGCAAATGCGAACCAAGCAGACACTGGCAGTTATCGCAATTGCGAAAATTCTTCGCAAATGCAAAGTCTTCAGCACTGCACAGTTTTCGCAATTGCGAGTTTTATTTCGCAAATGTGAACTATCGTCCCCAAATCAGTGTTCTTTCAAAGAACAGTTCTTAGGCAGAAAATTTTTCAATCCAAGCAATTTTAACTGAACCCAACCATAAAAAAAAATCATATCTCATGTATTTTACTTCATACACAACTACAAATCAAGAATTTCGATGGTTTTGGCCACGAATTTCATTCGGGTCTTACATCGAACACATTAAAAGCGCATACATTAAAAGCGCATATTATTTGCAACTATTTCACAAATAATTGGGTACTCAGACTTCCCCAAATTTTACCATGAATGAACACACTCACTCTCAACCAAACCTCACCCAGAAATCAAAATGAATTTCAGTTTTTACAAATTAGGGCTAAGAACATTTTGTGGCTATTTTGAACCCTAGGGTTCCATAATACCAACAAAATCAACAAGAAAATGAAGATGAAAAAGAAATAAGCGTAAAGATTACACTTTCATTCTTGATTCTCTTCAAAGAGGAGTGAAATTTGACGGATTTTTTTGTAATGAGAGAGAGAGAAAAAATAGTTTTAGAACCCTTGGAGTGATTTATGAAATATTGTTTTAAAAATGAGCCTCAGTCGACTTTTACACTGCAGAAGTCGCAATTGCGATTTTTTCTTCGCAATTGCGAAGCCAGTTATTTTGCCTTTGAGTCGCAAATGCGAACATTTGTTCGCAAATGCGAACTCTGCTCTGCATTTTCCAAACAGCTACTGGTTTGTGTCTACCCGGATACCCCGACCTGCTCAAATCAACTCCAAAAAAATTTGAAACTTGGCAGATTAGTTAAAAATATTATTCTAAGCTATTCTAAAAAAGAAAATTTTAAAAACGACTAAAAAATTTTGAAAAACGACTAAAATGTTTGAAAAACGATGGGTTGCCTCCCACCAAGCGCCTCATTTAATGTCGTGGCACGACACAAACAACATTACCACTTTTATCTCAACTTGGATGATATGAACTGGGCCCCTAGCTTAGAATCAAGCTTGTGACCACGAGCGACGAGGGGTGGTAATTTAATGTTCGAGCCAATGCTTAAAATATTTATTTTGCACTTCTTGGATTTCAAGTGAGGAATGTCGTTTTGATTTCTTGTCTCCTCAAATTGTAAAATGTATGGCATGAATTTTTCTCCCTCGCAATTCTCCATTGACTCGTATAGTTCAACTCCCGTATCACCACACAATTCTAACGTTGAAAAATGCCAGGAATGTGATTTTAAACCTTTACTTTGCAATTCTTCTATCTTGACATCCTCTTTTTCCCCCGAACTAGAGTCAATCTCAACCACATTTGCATTTATACCGGTTGACTCTAATTCCATATTTTTGTCAGCATCATTAATAGCATTTTGGTCAAATAGTTAAAATTCCTCTTTCTGCTCCACAAGCTGGCTAGTATCCACACAAATTGGTTGTAGGGCATCAGACGCCTCAACCTTTTTATTCAATTGAGCATACAAATCATGGATATCTGAGACAAATTGGTTTATCTCTTGTTGTAGCTCAGTTCTTGCTTCTATTAGTTGTTATGTCATATTTGAAAGACCATCACGTAAAAAGTCATGAAATTTTATCAATTGAGCTTGTTCCTCTGGCCAAGATAAGCTCACTATATCTGCTTCTTATAAATTATCTTCTGGTGAGAACTCGCTCTCTTTAGTCACTTCCTCCGCTTCGGCTTTCATTATCATGATTGTTGCACTAATTCTTTATAAAGCCTGTCGAATTTCATCTTGTTGCTCAACTGTTTGCCTTATCATGTCCATAATAAGAGCTTTACTTTCCATATCATCCACTTCCTTGGCCCTATAATTTTCATCAAAACAAGTAGATTCATCATAGTAGGGGCTTGGGGAAGGGAAAGACAAATATGCACAATAATCCCAATGACCATTTTGGCCACCACACTTATCACAAATACTCCACTCATGGGTTTGAAATTGTGTGCACAATCCATCCCCGGGAGAATTTAAACAATTTTGCCACGAATGTGGTCCTCCACAATAAGGACAAGGATCATCAAAGTATGAACAACTACCATCTGACCAATTGTTATTATATGATGCCATTTTTCAAAAATAAGAAAATAAACAAGAAAAATTAATTACACAAATATTCACAAGTTTGGATCAAAGCACTTTCGCTTACTTTTCAAACAACCTAAATTACGCCAAATTATTCCCTTGCAATGGCACCATTTTTTTGGTGACGTCCAAATCGACTGCTAAAAAGCAATAGATACGGTCGCAGCAATATAATTTACCCAACTAGGAGTCGGGGTCGAATCCCACATAGACAATGTGTAGGCGATTAGGTATGTAAGAAAATTATTGCTAATTATGCAAAGCCAAACACTAAGAATGGTGGTTGAAAAAGTATTTATACTTAAATGCGAAAATATAAACTAAACTAGAAAGCAAGTAAAATGATCAATGGCTACACGTATGGTTGCTTCGGGAATTACACTGAAGTGATCATGGACTTGCTAGTAATCATGCTTCTTTTCATACTTATAATTGATTTATTGAACTATCGGGATTGTTGATTATAAGGTTAATAATATTCATAAGAATCTTTTGAGTTCTTATGAATCTATCCAAGTTAAATCAATAACTATATGTCTATGGTATTAATATTAACAAGAATGAATTTACACTCTTATTCTTCAACCAAACAAGGCAATTAAGTATATGTCTATCTTAATTGCAAATCCTTCACCCGATGCCTGGGATTCAAATCTTGTTCTATTTGATTTTATGTGCAACCAAGAATTTCCTTTGTCAAGTTTAATTCAAGGTTCGTAAATAATATTTCACTATTGGCCGAGCAGTAAAATAATTAAGATCAAAATTCAATAAACAACCCACAACAATAAATTCAATATATTCAACCTAAGATTCAAATAACAAGATCATCTAATCAATACATAAGCACAACAAAGTATTTAATCCACACTTTAAACATGAATATTCTCATAAACAAGAATCAAGTGTTGGAAATAAATACTACACACTTAAATAATCAATACAAAGCAAGGAGATGAAGAAATAAACATAAATGGGTAAGAAAATCTTAACCACAAGCTTCAATCTTCAAGACCCAAGTGTGTGTGCAAAACCCTAGCTTCCAAAAATGTCCTCTCTACTGAAAAATAAGCTAAAGATCCTCTTACAAATGAGCCTAATCGGGTATTAAATGATTTGGGGATAAAAAAGTGCGAAATTCCATAATAGCCCATGCCTGAAGCACGTACTTCGCAATTGCGAACAAAAGTTCGCAATTACCAAATATGCCCAGATAAGCCTAAGTTCACAATTCCCAACAAAACTTCGCATTTGCGAAGTTGACCTTATTTATACAGTGTTCGCATTTGCGAACATATTCTCGCATTTGCGAAGTATCCCCATTTACTGCACAGTTCGCATTTGCGAACATTATGTCGCAATTTGCGAAGATTCCCAATTTCTGCTAGGTTCGCAATTGCGAACACTTCTTTGCAATTGCGAAGGAGTCCTTTTAAAGGCTATTTTCGCATTTCCATGCATTGGTCGCATTTGCGAACCATGAATGCACTGCCTAGATTTTCCTCTCTTTTTGGCTTCTTTTGACTTGTTTTCACTTGGTTTCTTCACCATTACTTCTAAATTACATTCAATCCTGTAGAATAGAAGTAAATAACATTAAATACATGATTTTATCACTTCAAACATAGCAAATGTATTGGTTTAAAGGCAAGATAAGTTGGTAGTTTACCAACTTATCATTTACTTTGTGTTTACTCTGTCTTTTATAGTTGTTACTGCCTCATTGACCTGTCTTATCCCACTGTTGTACTTATTAATCCTGTTAGATTTTTATACTATTAATAATAATAATAATAATAATAATAATAATAATTATTATTATTATTATTATTATTATTATTATTATTATTATTATTATTATTATTATTATTATTATTATTATTATTATTATATTTTATCTAAGTAGGGCCTGACCCTCCTCGTCACTAACCAATCGAGGTTAGGCTTGGCACTTACTCGGTACCGCTGTGGTGTACTCATGCCCTTCCTGCGCGTGTTTTTCATGTGCAGATCATCCAAGTACCTCTACTTAGGCGCACTATCCTTGAGGAGAGGAGATACACAAACACTTTGAGGTATATCTGCAGTGTCCGCAGACCGAAGAATCTTCTTCCTTATTCTTGATATAGAGCTATTATCCTATTATACTTTTGATATAGACATTCTAGAGATCAGAGTAGTTATGGTAATTCTATTAGCCTGTGTTTCCCGAGAGTTTTCGGGATTTGGGATTGAGTTGTAGACTTCCTCATATCTTTAGTGTTGTATAGGTCGGGCGGCCTTATATTCAGTTGTTATTTTTCATATGTTCAGTTTTAATTGATTATTCCGCAAGTTAAATTGTTATTTCGACACTATTAGTCTTACTTAGTTAAGGAACTAGGTGCCATCACGACATGTTCATGGAGGGTGAACATGGGTCGTGACATGATCTTGAGGTACCACTTCCTCAGTACAATTTGTGCACAAATGTATCTTGCTATAACTATAAGCAAGATAATATGATAGCAAGAGTTTTCATCTCTATGTGAAGATATTGAACTGACGATTCCAACAAGATCACGTGAAGACAATATATCTATTAGGAATTATAGTTTCAAGGTCAAACAAATTCAAACAAGAGATCTTTCGAAGATGGTGCACAAGATTGGAATGCAAATGCTTAAAGATGTGAATTAATGCTTTCATCATGGGAGCTAATGCGCGTTGCGCTCTTTTTCCCTTACTAGGTTTTGTCCCACTGCGTATTGTTAGATATGTGTACTATTTTTCTTTTCTAGAATTTTTTTTCCCATTGGGTTTTATTTTAGTTATGGTTTTAACGAGGCACATTATCTATTGAATTGACATTCAAGGACAAGTGTTATAAATAGAATTCTATTGATGGTGAATGTCTATATATAGAGAGATTCTAGGGTTTATACTTGGAGGCTAAGTCAACATCTCTATATAAATAGAGGGTTATTCCATTGTAATTCATCCTATATCAATAAGAACTCCATCTCTTTCTACTTTTCTCTACAATACTCTTCTTCTTCTTTTATTATTTTATAACATATTACAAATAATTCAAGAATACAACTAATAATTCGTGCAATATATATGGGGTTTTAAGGTATCTGCCAAAGCTAGGGGTGTCAATGGATATTTAAAAATTGACTAAACTGATCGAATTGTACTATACCGAACCGATTTTTAGGTTTCTTTTAATAAAACTGTAGGTTTTTATCTAAATCTATAATCGTATCGGTAATCAGGGTAGTTTTTTATTTTATGATAATAAAATAAAAAAATACTGAACCGTACCAAATAAATTTAAAATGTGAAAAATATATTTATATACTAAATTTCAAAATAATAAAGCATTGAATATTTTCTTGGGCCTTGAAATTATGAAATAATTATAAGCCAACAAGAAACTAAACTCAAAATCCTAATTCCCAAACCTATTATGCTACTCCTATTAAAATTAAATTATTTTGAGCATATTTACTAGCAAGACACAAGGTATTGTAGCGATTATGAGTAGCAAACTGCAATGTATTTAATATGTTTCCTTTCGCATGATTTGGATTTTTCTTTCTGAATATTTAATCTTCTGTAGACTTTATTCTTGATTGCTAGCTTGGTTAATATCTATCTACTTGTGTAATTTATGTTTTTATTGTATTTGCTTAGTTTCTTTTATGTAGTTGTAGAATAATTGATGGATTTATACACTAGCCATCTTTCATGTTTTCTTAGTTCATCATCTTTTGAAATATCAAAATATCTAAAATGCTTAACTAAGTTCTATAAAAGTACGTATGTTATTGCATTCTACTTCTACTAGTGACTTAGATGACTTCAACAAAATTACCGAAAATTAACCAAATCGTACCGATACCGAAGAAAAACTAACATGATTGGGACGGTTTCGAAAAGTCTAATTTTAGTTACACATAATAAAATAACCAAAAATTAGTATGAGATAAATTTTATAAAATAACCGGTCGAACCGAATCATTTAAAGCCGTACCCAGAGAAAAGGGTGAGGGCAACTTTAGCGAAAAGAAAGGGGCTGAGGGCATTTTCGGCAGTTTAGGAAGTATATCAGTTCAGAGAAATATCCCCCATTTGAGAGTCGTGATTTTAACCATAAGATGGAGCTCATCTCTCTACACTTCTCGCCATTTATAACAAGTAAGATTACATTCCACAATTCTTATTCTTCGTTCTTGATGTTTAATTTGTTTCAGTTTGCCACCTGTAATGCTAACACTGTTATCAATCCTATCCTTTGGTTAGAAATGAATAGGGCTATTGCATTTAGTTCTCATTTATCATTTCCCACTGCAGAGTGAGTGAGTACTATAGTGAAACGGCTCCATATAGTACGAATTGCATTGTGAGGATTCATATACGACCCCAACTAGCTATTTTTGGATTGAGCCGCATTATTAGTTATAGTCTGTGCCATAGATGAAATTGTAACAAAAAGTAGTGTGGCAATTGCTCAGTGATTATGGATATTAAAGGAAGGCACGGGCGATTTAATGGATTTTGTTCATATCAAATTCAATTGCATTTTAGTGTTATGTATTGTTGATAATGAACTTACCGTTTAGATAAGAAGACGAAGCTAAATTTCAATCTGGTTTTTGAGTGTCTGGTGTTATTGATAAGTTTTGAGTAATTGAACCAAGTACAATTGACATAGTTTCTGGTGCTAAGGGTTGAAGGTCATTGGATTTTTATGTGGAAGCCTACTACAAGATTTACTTGGTATCCTGAGTTGTTGAGATGCAGGGAGAAACTTAGAAAATATCAGAAACAGTGTTCACTAACAGTGATTGATGAGGCTGGTGTTGTATGTTGATAGGAGCAAATTTTCAACTCAAAATTTTATTGTTTAGTGAAAAAATGGACGTGTTAGTCTTCAATAAATGGATGGGGACCCGGAACTGACATTAAGAAAAACGGGAATTTATAAAAAATAAAACACGTACAGTAAAGAAAGAAAAAGTTTTTTAGAGCTAAAGCTGGTTGAGGTTTTCCCTGGCTAATTAACTTGCCCTCAGCAAAAGTTCATACTCATGGATGTTCTTGGGTAGATCTGTGCTCCTTGTAGTGTTACCACCTTTTTATTTTCTCTATCTGTTGTGGAAGGATTTACCTGTTTTTTGCAGTTTCTCACTTGAAGTTTCAATAGTTACAACAACAACAACAACAACAACCACCTAGTATATTCCCACAAGGTGGGGTCTGGGGAGGGTAATATGTAGACAGGCCTTACCTCTACCCGAGAGGGCAGAGAGGCTGTTTCCAATCGACCATCGGCGCATGGAAAAGAAAGGCAAACAAACAAAACAAAACAAAAAACCGCATTAGTAATTCCAACATACAACGCATAAAAATTATCTAAACATAAGAGACATATGTACCATAAATAAGCAGGCATGCAATGATATTAAAACATCAACTACCAGAAATGACTACCATAAGAGAACACACACTAATCCTCTATGGCGGCCCTACCACGCCTCACCCACCCCGGGGAAGGAGTACGAAAAATCTAGAAGCACCTATCCTACAACCCCTGATACTAGACCTCCAAACTTTCCTATCAAGGGTCGTGTCCTCGGAAATACACATATTGACCATGTCCTGTCTAATTACCTCTCCCCAGTGTCTCTTAGACCTCCCTCTGCCTCGCCTCACACCGACCACCGCTAGCCGCTCACAACTCCTTACCGGGGCATCGGGGCTTCTCCTCCGCATATGCCCGAACCACCGAAGTCTCGCCTCACGCATCTTCTCATCCACTGGGGCCACCCCCACCTTCTCCCGAATAACTTCGTTCCTAATCTTATCTAACCTGGTGAGCCCGCACATCCACCTAAGATGATTTCAAATACATGTTTAGCTTTTGATGAATGATTTTTACAACATTGAGTTCACATCTTCATTATGCTCATGCAAATGGCCTCTTCAGTGGATTATGCACTGCATCCCTAATTAATACTTATGCTTCAATACTAAAATATCTTGTATTCAAAAGTACAACAACAATAACAACAACAAACCCAGTGTAATCACACAAGTAGGGTCTGGAGATAGTAGTGTGTATACAGACCTTAACCCTACCTTGTGAATGTAGAGAGACTGTTTCGGATAGACCCTCAACTCAAGGAAGAGAAAAAGAATCAGTAACAACAACAATATAAGATGATAAGATAACCGAAGTAATAGAAAAAACATGGAGTAATAGAAATCTAAGAATAAGAAAATACGAAAATGATACTAATACTATTGGTATGGGAAAGAGATACGCTTGACTACCTACTAATCTTCAACCCTAATTCTCGCTTCTCCCCCCTCCTATTAAGGGTCATCAGTTATGTCCTCGGTAAGTTGAAGTTGCATCATATCCTCCCTAATCACCTGATATTTTCATTAGAGCCGGATACCCGAGTAGTGCGGAATTTAGCCAAACGACGTGTATAACGATAATAATAAAGACAATGCAAGTTATAATAACAATTAAAGCATATAAAAGAGACATATATTTAACTTGGTTTGGTTAGTATGACCTACCACAAGCAAAAAGGTGCAATTTCACTACAACAACAAGAGTACAAAACAGAGTACAAGATGGGATAAAATGCTAATCAACCCAAAATTATCCCCGAGAGAATAACCTCTCATGGTCACTCCAAGAAGAGAATCACACGAGTGTTTTCCAACATTAAACTCTCTTACAAAAATACTCTCAATAAATAAAGGAGGAGGGGAAGAAACAAGAATTGAATTCTCAATCTTGTTGGTGCATTTGTAACATGAATGAAGCTGCCCTTTTATAGAAAATCAAGGCCAAATACTTGGCCAAGAGATAGCCACATGGGACTTGTCTTGCTTAAATAAAAATGGGCGAACAAAGCCTTTGGTTACAAGGCCAAAGATATGGGCATGTTACAACTTCTTTGGCCTACCTTTAACTCTCATCAGGCCTCTCACACATCGTTGTGGCATCAGTGCATTTCCTCTTCACATGCCTTTACCGTCTCAGTCTCTCATCTTGTCCACCACGAAGGCCGCACCCATATTGTCCCGAGTATCTTCATTCTTAATCTTATCTCTTTTGGTATGCTCGCCAGGGACGTACGCATGATTTTCATAAGAGGTGTCAATATTTTGAAGAATTGAACAACTGAACAAATAATTGAAAGAATATCATATTTAAAAAATACACTTCAAGTTATATTAATAAAATATAGTTCAAAATATATTACTATGACTCACGCCAACAAAAGTTATTTTTGAAAATGTGTTCATAATAATATGTGATACTGAGACATGTTTTTGTGAGCATATGGCACCATAGTGATTTTAGGTTTGAAGGTTGAGTTTCAAGAATTTGCTTCCTTCTGAGTTGTATTTTTCAAATGATAAATCTAAAGTTCCAAAAATTAAGAGTACATCACGGCTCGATCTCACAACCAGCTTTAAGGATCTTGATCAACCACTACACTAAGTCACACTAGTAGTCAAGAACTTCCAATTTTAATTTTCACTAACATTTCTCTTTTTTCTTGCATATTATATATATTTATAATTAGTAGAACCTTTCGACCTAGGTACGCCCTTGATGCTCACACATCCATCTTAGCATCCTCATTCCACTACTTGCATCTTCTAGACACGGGAGTTCTTGACTGCCAAATGTAGTCAGTTTACCGACCACTCTATAGAACTTACCTTTAAGTCTTGGTGGCACATTCTTATCGCAAACAATACCGGATGCGAACCTCCATCTTATCCACCCTGCACTAATACGTTGTATGACATCATCGTCAATCTCCCCCATTACGTTGGATTACTCACTGATAGGTACTGGAGCTTTGTAAAAATTTGCTACTCGTTCGTCATTTTAACTCGTTGGATGGTACAGAATCTATTGGTGATATAAAGCGGTTTAACCAAGTGCTATATATTACGAGAGCCTAAATAATGAAGAATTACTCAATGTAAACTTATGTTACATAAGACGATTGAAATTATTGCTGTATCCAGTGCCAAACAGGGTTCCCAGTTTCTGTACTTTAACTGCTTGCTCAGTTATGTTCCAAGGCTTATGCTTAGCTGTCTAGTATTCAGTATTCCTCTCTGTGAATTATCCCAGGATGTTTCTCAACTATTTGTGGAAAGAATTTTAAGATAATGGAAGGAAAATAGGGTCAAATATATATTTTCTTATAGCTTATCTTCATTTTTGATCTTTGAAGCAACCGGAACGTTGAAATCTAGAGATTGCAATGCGTTATCTACACGCATTTATCCTCTTGGTTCAACCAAGTCAAAAGAATCTGCTAGCAGAGTCTTCAGAGTAACTTCTGCACTTGCAGAAACAGCAGTGTCTATAGCAGTTGCTGCCACAGTTGTGGGTGCTGCAGCAACTATTCTTGTAAGGAGAACTAAAGCTTCGGAAGCAATTGAGGTGAGTTGAAAGCTGACAAGAGTTATTTCTTCTGATATAAATATTTGTTCATATCCTGATATAAAGTTGAAAGCAGCTCAATCAAATATTTAATCTTAGCCTGAAATTACACTTAAGGACATTTTCTGATACTGATCTTGGAGTACAATGAAAATCTTGTTGCCTTCTGGATGATCCCAAAATGAACACATGTTTTTATACCTTAAAAATATCGAGGAAGACATCGCCTTTTCTTCTACCACTATTAAATTTATTCGCGTTTCGCACGGTTATAGAAGTTCTCATTAAATGTATGACAACTTTTTTAATATTGGAATATTTAAAAGTATTCTATCACTTAGAGTTTTTGTTTCTAATTTTTTAATTCTAATCTTATAGAAATACTTGTTTTTGTATAATCTATAACTGCTAAACTTTAGTGGCAAATTCTCATGTGGTAAAACTGTTTCAATAATTATTGATTAGAATCTATTCATTACCGAGAACACAATACTGACCAAAAAATATAAGTTGATTAAAATCTATTCGTTACCACAAAAACCTTTCCTGACCCTTTCAGTCTTTTGCTGCTTTAGTTAGCTAGCCTTTGATGAATCTATAAGATATTAGTAGTAGTAATCACCAGTTAAATGGAGCACCAATTAAACGAATTGGAAAATATTAAAACCAAACACAGTCGATTTATTTTCCAGATATGTCCAAAGATTAAAGATTTGTGCAGTAGCAGTTTATTCTCCAAACTAACTAGAAAAGAGAAAAATACTATGCAGAATTGTGAAGTTTAAGTAGGGGGGAAATCAAATGACTTGTAGTTCAAATGCACTTCTTATTACGCTCTTAGACTATCCCCTTTGATTGTTGTTCTTATCAATAGACAGGCCCCGCCGAAAATCTGTGAAGACTGCGGTGGCTCTGGAATTTGTGCAGAATGCAGAGGGGAAGGATTTGTGCTAAAAAGGATGTCCGATGAAAATTCTGAGAGAGCAAGACTGATGGCAAAGAATGCAGCTACAAGATATACAGCAGGGTATGTTTTCCATTTCGTTAAGCCCCTCGTTCATATGCACTGAGCTCTAGCCTCAAAGTATATGAACTCATATCCTGCTTTTGGCAGGCTTCCCAAAAAATGGAGCTACTGTATGAAATGCAACGCGGCTCGTTCCTGTAATTCATGTGGCGGCAGTGGGAAGTTGAACTAATTGTTATATTGCCTTGTGATATACAATATCATTCAATTCTGTCAATATAGTGGTACGAACTTTGAAGAATATGTAGGCGGTAATTCGACGCATACCCTAATTATGTGTAGTTTGTCGATAATTCTTTTGGAATATGGTCTTATTGTGATCAAGACTCAATCTGCTGTTTACATTTTCTCTGTCCTTATTGAAATGTGGTATGTACTACGAGGTATGTGGAATAATAACATGACGCGACTTTCATACTACCTAAACTTCATAAACAAAAAAAGCATCGAGATATTTAAGGTTCAGCTTGTTGATGTTGAATCTGGTATTTGTAATTCCACCACTTTTTAGGTAATAATTTACCATAATAATGGCCATTTGCATCCTATAGTATTGCTGCGCTTTATACTTTCTTATATTCGAAATTCATTGAGAAGTTTCATAAAGCGCTGGCACTATTGAACTACCAAATGTGATTGGAAATTAGAGCTCCATGCTACTTTGTACTTCTACTCTAAAATATCATGAATCCACAATTTAGTTATTTTGTTTGGGGATTTTTTCTTTCATATACAATATTTGAAACCTATTTATCAAAATTGTCCTAATTTTGTATATTACCAGTCCTAAACAAAGATTACTTACAAATTATATACAACCCATTATTAGTGCCTTAAACTAGGAGATTTGGTTGATTAATTTTTCTATTTTCTCTCCACCCCTCTTTCAATAATATTAGCGGCTAGGATCAATCAGCTAATCCCGTACCGAGTCAGCATTTTCCTATCTAAATTCATTACTGGGACAGGAAGGAGCTAGGTTTGGAGTACAAATCAAGAATGCATCAATTGTAATTAATATCCAAAATTGATCAACACCCCACTACTCTCAAGTACATAGGTATGTCCAAGTATAGATTCTTTAGATGTGTCATTGGCGATATTTTGATTGTAGCTGTGAATTTTTTTTAATTCTTATCTTAACTGTTGTATAAATAACGGCTGTATCGTATGATCAAAATTTGAAGAGGTGAAGTCGCTTTTATTTTCTTGCAGGCTTTACTTTCCACGAACAATTTCCAGTTCAATCAGATTTGGAGTATATAGTAGAACTTTGAGGGCTAAGACGGCTACGTCATGAATAGTGCACGTGAGTCAATTTGAAATTCATTCTTTACCTTTCTTTCTTTAACAAATCAAATAAGAAAAGAATAATGTATCATCAAAATTTTGATATATATACAACATATAACTAACAATGAATTTCATACAACTTATTTACAACTTATCTACAACTTTCACACATTATTATTACTTAGCTAAATACAACTACAACATCATACAACCTAAATACAATTTTCATACAAAATTTATACAATATATCTTTGGTATATATTTTGCAGTAGTGTGTTATTCTTCCTCTGTGAAATTCCAATCAAAACTTCATTTCTTAATACAATTTTGATACATACCAACAACTCTATGCTAAAGATAATATTTATAACTTAAATACTACTTTCATTTAACCATTCATACATGATACAACTAATTTCACACTTTCATACAATATTAAAAAAACTACAAATAAAATACAACCAAATACAATTTTCATACAACTATTATACAACTTTAGTATAATTTGTATGTGTCACACCTCCTTTTGGCGCGCCCACTACCCGGGGGTAGAAGCGTAAGGGAGTTTTTTCAATTTAAGTGATAATATTCGAAACGGGATTATTCTATTTATTTCAGAGTCGCCACTTGGAATAAATTAAGGTGTCCCAAGTCACCGATTTATTTGAATCCCGAATCGAGGAAATTTTCGACTTTCCAAATGAAGTTTGCGAACCAGAAATTCTAAGTAAGGAATTCTGTTGACCCGAGGGAAGGTGTTAGGCACCCCCGGATCCCGTGGTTCTAGCACGGTCGCTTCAATTATTATAAATGGCTAAAAATATCTGATTTTAACATATGTTATCCTATATGCTTTTAATAAACTAAATCACTTTTGTTAAAATAAAACTATACATTCAAACCTTTAAACGAGAGTCTAATTCTAAGTAAAACGAAAAATATTAACTTTGATGATACTTTGGTTGGTGTACATGTTTATTGAAGTTATTTCTCGATTAAATCATGCAAAAGCATCGATGCGTGAAACGATTCCATTTTTTAGCTAAGATTTGCTACTAAATAATCGGGAATGTATCTAATTCGAATAAGACTTTTAACAAAGATATGAGCATATATTTCTTAATTTTAATATCTCACTTATCAATTAGATCGAAAATGTCTGTTCTCCCGTGACTGGCTAAAATAGAATAATTGATTAGTGAAAGTTACAAACTAAATAAAGCAAACTAACTGCTGAATTTCAAAGCTAATTCTAATCACTTGTTGCTAAGATATATACTTGAAACTCAACTTATTTTTATCTGAACCATATTCATTGCCGACTTGAACAAGATTCGAACTTTATACTAATTTCAACAAAAGGTTCATATATTAACGAGAAATGTTGAATTAATCTAAAACAAACCTTGACTTAAACATAAAATAATTAAGTTATACAAATATACTCTTATACTAACAAATATGTATAGAAAACTTCATCTAATTCTCAAAAAATGAATAGGCAGTGATCCACATGCTTGAAACCAACAGACATTCTTATTTCCGATTTTTATTAAAAGCTTACACCAACAAGGAATTTTGTAGTCGTGTACCTGGAATTCAAAAGCAAAAGAGGAGGTCAGTGATTTGTTTGACAGTGAACGAACAACAAAACAACAGCAGCAGCAAATCCCAGCAAGAGTACACTAGCAGTTCACAGCAGTGATTTGAAATTCCAAACAGCCACAAACACAGCCCAGAAAGTTTGTGAAGAGAAAACCCAAACAGCAACAACCAATATCACCACAAATAGACTTAACCGAGCTTGAGTCAAGCCAAGATTCTTATATAAAGTTGATCTTTTAAAACTCTTAAGAATAGACTTTAAACTTCAGAATTGATTCCAAAACATACTGTATTTCAAAAGAAACTCTCAAAGACTCTCCCAGTGTTGTTAAAAGATTGACCAAGCTATCCAGTTTTTTAAGCTTTGGAAAACTGATTTCAAGACCCTCTTTTACTGAATAAAATCTCTGTTTTCAGCTCTTTTTGGGAGGTTTTCCCTTTGTATGTGTATTCTCTGCCTTTTATCTCTGTTTTTCAGTGTGTATCTTCTCTGTCTGTCCTAAACTCTGCATTCAGGGCCCCTATTTATAGCCAAACTTAACAGCCCTCTTGCAGCACCTTCTAATTATTTAAAAACCAAACAAAAACCCCATATTATTCCCCTGCTTTCTCACCTTCCACTGTCTAAGTATGGTTTCAACTATATAAAACTC
>JASVEL010004000.1:0-73711 GCA_032618575.1 Nicotiana noctiflora
TGAAAAAACAATAACCTACTACTCAGTATGATTTTGCCAAACTCACTACAAGAAAATAGGCTTTTAACGAAGGTAAATTCGGTCGTTATAAGTCAATTACGACCGAGAAAAATTTGGTTGTCAACGGTCGTTAAAAGCTCCGTCGTTAAAAGTTAACGACCGGATTTTCAACCCGGTCGTTAAAGAAGCTTTAACGACAACAAAAAATCCGGTCGTTGTACCTTCTTTTAACGACTACATTTTCCCTTCGTTAATTGCCATTCCAGTCGTTAAATCTATCAAGTACAATAACAAAATCTTATAGCTAAAAGTGCTTTGACCTTCACTAATTATCTATATATCTACCATGACATCTAATAATCATCATTATATGGTTATTACTCACATACACACATCTGAAAACATACAAAATAATCAATATTTATATAAAATTTCAACGTCAATTACATAGAACAAAAGTGTCACATTACAAAAATAGACCCATCTGAATTGTAGTGTAACATGTCCAAATGATAGCTTCTTTAAATAACTTCTAACAACAAATAAAAATAGGTCTCTTTTGTGCTTCAACTTTTTTTTAACATTTTCAGTTGCTTATACTTTGTCTGCACTTTCTTCCGGGGCAAGTTCTTCGGACTTCAAATTCTTGATCTGTTAAATGGACAATATTAAAAGAATTTGTTAATAAAAAGACTTCAAATTTCATGACAAGCATATATCTACATCACTCTATTCTTAAGGAACAGAGGTACAAAAATTAACCGAGCCAAAAATTGCATTTACGAAAACTCTTTTGTAAACCTAGGATTAACTTTAATCCCGTCATGGCGCGCAGTCTCAACTGTTGCGACAACTTCAAGTTAACTCTAACTTGAACACTGTAAGTACCTAATACAATTGCTTCAATAAAAGCTAAAGGTACAATGTAAAAATTACCTACTACAATTGAACTAGAATAAAAGATAGACACTTGGAACTGGTTCTTCTATCTTGTTCAAGTAGCTTCAGGATTGCACGCTTGAATCACACATAAATTGCTTGCAAAATTGTCTTTCTCTTTTGCTCTCAATTTATGTTTAACTTCTGCTTATGTGTGTTACCTGTAGAAGAGAACAATATTGATATTTAATAGGTTAGTAATTAGAGATTGACTAGGATAGAGATGATACTATTCTATGGTAGAAGAGTTCTAGTTGACCTCATACTCTGACACTATCCTCTTCGTAAACTGTGTACTCTTCGTGTAAGGAGTCTTTCTTTCCTTATTCAATTATATAACCTTTTCGATCAGATTAGGCGATATTGCCTGCGATAAGTTAGATTTATCTTATTCACGTGCATCTCATATGTTTGGGTTGATCATGACTGCGCTACACAAGATGGACCTCGTTCATGTCTGAGTTCTTTTGTCAGTCTTCAAAACTTCACCTTTACTTGGGCCAACAAATTCCTCCTTTTTTATTTTGACAAACTTTGTGCTTTTTACTTACTTGGACCCTAGAAAAACTCAACTTAATAATCAATACAAAGTTTAGAAAATTCACTTATCATCAAGGACTAGGTTAATTAGGTTATAAATATCACGTACTCAGAATATATAAAGCACAATATCTCTTCGCCTTTTTGGCATCATCGAAAAGTTACGTACATAAAATGTGATTCCTAGATTTTAATAAATACTCATGGCCATTAGGGAAATTGCAAAGTGCAATCATGGATTAATCATCAGTAATTAAGCAAACAGATTTAAACTATCAAGGAAATATTAATATTGAACAAGAGAAAAAACAGTAGATATCATTGATAGAAGATATGTTGCTACCACAATCCACAACTAGAAAGCAAAAAAAATCAAAACATGAGCAAAATGTAAGAAAAATCCCTAATCTGGGTCACTAATGATACTAGACAGGTTAATGTGATAAAGGCTAGAATTCCTAAAGCTTGGGGGAGCTAGAGGGTTGGTTTTGGACTTGGAGAAGATTCGACATATTGTGAAGGATTCCATCATTCTTCTCCTTTTCCTTGACAAGCTCAGTTCTAAGAGCATTCTTCTCATATTCCACCTCTGCTACATAAGCCATTAGCCTAGCTATCTCAGCATCTTTGGCTTCACGTTAACTCCTTTAACTTTTCTCGTAACTCTACCATCTTTGACTTCAGCTTTTTTCATGAATTCAATGATTTCATTTCATGTGAATCCCCATGCATATGAAAGACCATGTCTTTCCAGCCCTGAACAGCTAAGGTATCAACCAAACGAACCATTCCTGGTTCCACCAAATCTTTCAACAACCTTACCTTCAAAATTTTACTTTTGCCAAACTTGGAAAGCTTGTGTAGTTCACCATCAGACACATTTTCTTCTTCACCACTCCATTCCTCATCTTTAGAAACTCTAACTTGTTTCCTTTTTACTGCAGACCTTATCCTCTTGGCCAATGAAGGTTTAGCAGCCTCAGACACAGAGGGAGACTTCTTGGAATAAGTCTTGGTCTTTTTTGGGCTTGAGGGTTTGAAAATCCACTGTTGTAACTTTCTTCTGATGGACCAGTTCCATCTTCTGAGGACTCTGTAACCTTTCCCTTTCTTTTATCCATCCTTTTCTTCTAACTTTCAGCTGAATCCTTTTGTAGGTCACTCTCACTTTGTTTCACCCTATTTCTTATGGGTCTTCCTTTTGGCAAGTGAGTTTCTGTAGTTGTTGGGGAGGAAGCCTTTCGTTTCTTGGAAGGTTTAGCAGCACTAGGGGGTTTGGTGTGGGATTTCTTCGGATCGTAACTTGCACCCACATTTTTCAGAAGGTTTGCTAGGGTTTCTTCAACTGATGAACCAGGTTCATCTCCCTATGAGCTTAGATTAACTAGCCCCTCAGCAGCGTCCCGTGAACTGCTTCCCCTGACTTCTTGCCACTTTCTTCAATAGTTTCTTGTACAACCCCAAAAATAGCAGGTATAGACAATTCAGCAGTGGGTGAATGATCAACCATTTCTTTCCTTTTTCCCCTAACTTCACTACTTTTACCCTCTCTTCTTTTTATTTGCAAATTATTTTTACGTCCATTGCTACTTAACTCAGGTAATTCCATATCCCTTATAGGTAACTCAGGTATTTCTGCTTGAACAAGTATTGCAAACTCTTGTGATCCGTGTACACCTCACACGCCACACCATATAAATAATGCCTCCAAATCTTCAAGGCATGAACAATGGCTGCCAACTCTAGATCATGGACTGGGTAGTTCTTCTCGTGGATCTTCAACTGCCTCGAAGCATAAGCAATAACCCGGCCATCATGCATCAATACTGCACCAAGACCAACACAGGAAGCATCACAATAAATAGTGTAAGATCCTGGACCTGTGGGCAAAACCAATATCGGTGATGTAGTCAGAGTTGTCTTGAGCTTCTGAAAGCTCTCCTCGCACTCATTTGACCACCTGAACTGGGCACCCTTTTGGGTCAACCTGGTCATCGGCGTAGCTATAGATGAAAATCCCTCCACAAACCGATGATAATAACCAGCTAACCCCAAGAAACTACAAATCTCTATCGCTGAAGCTGGTCGAGGCCAATTCTGGACCACCTCAATCTTCTTTGGGTCCACCTGAATAACCTCTACTGGTACGATATGACCTAGAAACGCCATCGAACTCAACCAAAACTCGCATTTTGAAAACTTGGCATATAGCTGATTATCCTTCAGTGTCTAAAGAACCACTCTGAGGTGCTGCTCGTGCTCTTCCTGCCTGCGGGAGTATACCAGGATATGAAGACAATCACAAACAAGTCCAAATAAGGCCCAAACACTCAGTTCATCAACTCCATAAATGCTGCTAGGGTGTTGGTCAACCCAAATGACATGACCAAGAACTCATAATGCATATACCGAGTGCGGAATGTTGTCTTAGGGGCATCACACGCCCTAATCCTCAGCTGGTTATAACCCGATCTTAAATCCATCTTGGAAAACACCTTTGCACCCTGCAACTGGTCGAACAAATCATCAATCCTCGGCAGTGGATACTTGTTCTTAATTGTTACCTTGTTCAACTGTCGATAGTCGATACACATCCGCATGGAACCATCCTTTTTCTTCACAAACAGAAATGGCGCACCCTAGGGAGAAACACTAGGCCTAATGAAACCCTTCTCCAACAAATCTTGTAACTGATCCTTGAGCTCTTTCAGCTCTAGCGGGGCCATACGGTACGGCGGAATGGAAATGGGCTGCGTGCCTGGGGCCAGATCAATGCAAAAATCAATATCCCCGTCGGGCGGCATACCCGGCAGGTCTAAAGGAAATACCTCTGGAAACTCCCGAATAACAGGGACAGAGTCAATAGAAGGAACCTCTGAGTTGGAGTCGCGAACATAAGCCAAATAAGCTAGACACCCCTTCTCGATCATGCGTCGAGCGTTGACATAAGAAATAACACTGCGAGTGGCATGTCCTGGAGTCCATCCCCACTCTAATCGGGGCATATCCGGTAAAGCCATAGTCACGGTCTTGGCGTGACAATCCAAGATCGCATGATACGGGGACATCCAATCCATCCCTAATATAACATCAAAATCCACCATGTCTAGAAGCAATAGGTCAACACGGGTCTCAAGACCCTCAAACACTACTATGCAGGAACGATGGACCCGATCAACCACTATAGGATCACTCACTTGTGTAGATACATATACAGGAAAACCTAAATCATCGCTAGGCATAGGCAGGTAGGGTGCAAAATAAGACGACAGGTATGAAAATGTAGACCCAGGGTCAAATAGCACTGAAGCACCCTTGTCAAAGACCAGAATAGTACCTGTAATAACAGCATCGGAGGACTCAGCCTCTCACCTGGGTGGCAAAGCATAGAAATAGGGTTGGGCCCCACCCCTTGAACTGTATCTCTAGGGCGATCAACCAATGCCTGACTGCTGCCTCTACCGGTCCGAGCTCCACCACTACGGTCCCTACCTCCACCTCTAGGATCTCTACCCCCGCCTCTAGCTGGCTGGGCAGGCTGTGAATCACCCGCTACCTGAATCATGGGGCGAGGACCCTGCTGCTGAGAACTGCCTCAATATCGAGGGCAAAACCTAGCTATATGCCTTGGATCACCACAAGTATAACAAGTCCTCTATTGGTGAGAATAACGGAGTAGGGGTGCACTGATAGGCTGCTGATCTGACTGATACTGCTGGGGACCACCACTGCCCGAACTACCATGAGAAGTCTGAAGAGCTGACTGAAAGGACCTCGATGCCTGACGCCTACCATAAGAATCCCTACCTCCAGATGAGGTACCACTGAATCTACCAAAATGACGAGGTCTCTTGTCTGACATCTGACTACCTCCTCGTCCGAGGGCCATCTCAACTCTGCAGGCCGTATTTGCCGCCTCCTGGAAAGAAATATCACTACCAACTCCCATGGCCATCTGTAGGTGAATCAGCTGAATCAACCCGTCAATAAATCTATGGACCCTCTCCCGCTCTGTAGGGAATATCACAACTGCATGGCGTGCCAATTCAATGAATCTGGTCTCGTACTAGGTAATTATCATGGTGCCTTGCTGAAGGCGCTCAAACTGCCTGCGAAGTGCCTCCCGCTGGGTGATGGGGAGGAACTTCTCCACGAATAACTCCGCGAACTGATCCCATGACAAAGCCGGAGACCCTGCTGGTCTAGATAGACAGAAATCCCTCCACCAAGTCTTGGCGGATCCTGAAAGCCTGAAAGTGCAAAAATCGACCCCATTGGTCTCTACTATGCCCATGATCCTAAGAATATCATGGCAGCTGAACATGAAATCCTTGGGATCCTCGGATGAAGCATCGCTGAAAGTGATAGTGAATAGCTTAGAGAACCGATCAAGCCTCCACAAAGCATCAGAAGTCATGGCCGCTCCATCACTGGCCTGAGTTGGAATACCTGACTAAACTGTCACAGCTGGCTGAATCACTGGGGCATGGGCCTGAGGAGCTGCCTGCTCTGGGGTACGTGTAAAAGGAGTCTGAACCCCTCCTCCATCCTGAGAAATGGATGGTGCAGCTGGTAAAAACCCCGCTCTAGAAACACTCTCCATAAAGCCTGCTAGTCTGACTATAGCATCTTGAAACTCTGGGTAATCACGACTCCTCCTGAGACCTGAGTTGGGCCCGCCTGTACTGCTGGGGCTGGAATCTCCTCATCAGAGTCAATATTAGGCTCCGCCTTTGGAATGGCTACCTGGGGCTGGGCTCTGCCCCGGCCTAGGCCTCTGGCACGACTCGGCCTCTACCCCTCGCGGGTGCAGCTGTGGGCTCGGGCTGCCGCACGGTGGAGGATGAAGCACGTGTTCTCGCCATCTGCAAAAGAATAAAGTAGAAGGACAATCAGTGTTTGAGAAACAGAATCGCACGACAAGCAAGAACAAAAGTGAAATGTTTCCTAACTCTGTAGCCTCTGAGGGACAAATACAAACGTCTCCATACCGATCCCTCGGACTCTACCTAGTTTGTCCGTGAGTAGCGAGACCTGTGCAACCTAAAGCTCTGATACCAGCTTGTCACGACCCGGATTTCCCACCATTGGGAGTCGTTATGGCGCCTACTATCGAAGCTAGGCCAGCCAATACTTAACAACAGAATATACTAAAATAATTAAACATTGCGGAAAACTTTTTGAAAATTCAATAAAGAAAAATCAAATGCGAAAAAATACTGAACATAAAACTACCCCAAAACCTGGTGTCACTATCTCACAGACTACTAAAGAATACTACAACCAAGTCTAAATGAAAGAAAAATACATAAGTCTGTTCTGATACAAATAAAACAAACTGAGATAACGGATAGGGACTTCGGCCTGCGAACGCCGGCTAGGCTACCTCGAGAATCCCTGGTCTGAAGACAACTCTCAGAAAATATCCTACTGCTGCTGCTGTCCGAAAGCTGCTCCAACGCTGTGAGCTGTGCAAAAAGCACAGAAAGTGTAGCATCAGCACAACCGACCCATGTGTTGGTAAGCGTCTGGCCTAGCCGGAATCGTCGTTCTTAAATCCAGAACCCATAACGTTAAATTCCTGGCTCCACTTCTGATTACGAAAAACAAAAAGGTTAGCGACGGAAATTAGTAGTTGGCCACACTATTCACGTCATTCCTCCCACTTTTTAATTGTTAAGTCTTAGAGTTGAATAATCTGTTTAGGAAATTGATATTTTCAGTCAAAACAATTGTAATCACACGCAATTTGTTTTGCTTTACTTATCAAGCGCAATAATCATGTCTCGTTATTTTTTATATGTTGAAGTTTTAAAATGCAGAACAGAAAGGAATGCAAGTGAAATAATGCTTAAAGATGGCTTTTTACTTGTTTATCCAAAAGCGAAATAAAAGAAATTTTGAGTGCATTAAATTGTGATAAAACAAATTTTCAGCAATAAGTCCTTTATCAAGTTTTACATCTTTTTCGTAAAAATTATAAATCTATGGGCAGGTTGGAAACAATAAACCTAAGTGTGGGTAAAAAAACATGAGCAAAGAACAGTAATAACAAGAGTTAATTATCCACTATTTGTCAACAATAACATTATGTTTCATATTTTCAATTATGAGAAGAAAATGAAAAGCACGGGAAAAGTTGTAACTGATCCTTGAGCTCTTTCAGCTCTAGCGGGGCCATACGGTACGGCGGAATGGAAATGGGCTGCGTGCCTGGGGCCATATCTATGCAAAAATCAATATCCCTGTCGGGCGGCATACCCGGCAGGTCTGAAGGAAAAACCTCTGGAAACTCCCGAACAATAGGGACTGAGTCAATAGAAGGAACCTCTAAGCTGGAGTCACGAACATAAGCCAAATAAGCTCGACACCCCTTCTCGACCATGCGTCGAGCCTTGAAATAAGAAATAACACTGCGAGTGGCATGTCCTGGAGTCCATCTCCACTCTAATCGGGGCATATCCAGTAAAGCCATAGTCACGGTCTTGGCGTGACAATCCAAGATCGCATGATACGGGGACATCCAATCCATCCCTAATATAACATCAAAATCCACCATGTCTAGAAGCAATAGGTCAACACGGGTCTCAAGACCCTCAAACACCACTATGCAGGAACGATGGACCCGATCAACCACTATAGGATCACTCACTTGTGTAGATACATATACAGGAAAACCTAAATCATCGCTAGGCATAAAGTAGAAGGACAATCAGTGTTTGAGAAACAGAATCGCACGACAAGAAAGAACAAAAGTGAAATGTTTCCTAACTCTGTAGCCTCTGAGGGATAAATACAAACGTCTCCATACCGATCCCTCAAACTCTACCTAGTTTCTCCGTGAGTAGCGAGACCTATGCAACCTAGAGCTCTGATACCAGCTTGTCACGACCCAGATTTCTCACCATCGGGAGTCGTTATGGCACCTACTATCGAAGCTAGGCCAGCCAATACTTAACAACAGAATATACTAAAATAATTAAACATTGCGGAAAACTTTTTGAAAATTCAATAAAGAAGAATCAAATGCGGAAAAATACTGAACATAAAACTACCCCAAAACCTGGTGTCACTATCTCACAGACTACTAAAGAATACTACAACCAAGTCTAAATGAAAGAAAAATACATAAGTCTGTTCTGATACAAATAAAACAAACTGAGATAACGGATAGGGACTTCGGCCTGCGAACGCCGGCTAGGCTACCTCAAGAATCCCTGGTCTGAAGACAACTCTCAGAAAATATCCTACTGCTGCTGATGTCCGAAAGCTGCTCCAACGCTGTGAGCTGTGCAAAAAGCACAGAAAGTGTAGCATCAACACAACCGACCCATGTGTTGGTAAGTGCCTGGCCTAACCCCGACGAAGTAGTGACGAGGCTATAAAGGACTTACTAAAATCAACCTGTGCAGATATATATATATATATAGATACAATAATAACAGAAAGAACAATAGGATTATATATGAAGGTATACAACTGAAAAGGGAACATGCTCAGAAGATAATGAACAATGGGAGCAGGTCATCTGTGATAACATTAACCAACTTCACATTTATTTACTTTCATAAGTGGTCGGGGTGCCACACTATCCCAATAATATAATATAGGTGGACGGCGTGCCACACGATCCCAATAAATATAACATAGGTAGACGGTGTGCCACACGATCCCACTAAATATCATATAAGTGGACGGCGTGCCACACGATCCCAATAAATATCATATAAGTGGACGCCATGCCACACGATCCCAATAAATATAACATAGGTGGACGGCGTGCCACACGATCCCAATAATATAGGTGGACGGCGTGCCACACGATCCCAATAAATATTATAAATGATTCATATAGCCTCTCTCAAGGAGTTCCCTTTTAGGGAAAACTCGGCAATATAACAATCCACCCAATAAAGGTACCACTAGCAACCCAATCATCTCAATAATAGAGATTACACATAATGCTCAACCGAATAAGGGAGCAACAACAATCATCATCTACACGTCCCGGCAAGGGATCCAACCACATTTCTTTACAATACTTACAATTTTGACTTCATAAAAGTCACTACCATTTGAGCCCAAAGCTCCAAGAAATCTCATGTTTCATAAATAATTCCTCAACTAACTCATCATGTTGAATTCATCATTTGCTAGGAATGATCCTCAAAATATACCCCAAAGCAAGTACAAATAAGACTCACGGTCGTGCTAGATGCCAGTGTATAGATACTCGTCACCATGCCTATACATCGCACTCGATCACTTAGCAAATAGCAAGCAATAATACTCTAGTCCTATTCCCTCAAGCCAGGATTAGATCAAACACTTACCTCTGTTCGAAAATAGCAATCAATCCTCTAACACCGCCTTTCCTCTAGAATCGGACTCCGAAATAATGGTATCTAGTCATTTTCAATTCAATAACATCAATTAGGGCTCAATAACGCAATCCCATAGCCTAAAATTGAAATTCCCATCATTCTTCCAAAAATAGCAAAATTCGACACCGGGCCCACATGGTCCAAACTCGAGGCTCAAACCAAATTCCAATCACCCATGACCCCACGAGTTAGAATATATGATTTGTTTCAAAATCCGACCTCAAATTGAGGTTGAATCACCCAAAACCCCAAAAGCCCTAGTTCTACCCAAAACCCCCCATTTCTACCTTGAATTCATGACTTAGGGCTAGGATTAATTAGGATTAGGTGAAGAAATAATGAAAAAATGATGTTAGGAAAACTTACCCAAGGAGCTATGGAGGAATGGGAGCTTGTAACTTGAAAATGGAGGGTGGAGGAGAAGAGCCCGTATGAGTTTTGTGTGAAAACTCCCGTGCTTCTGTTCTATTTTTATGAAAAATCACTGGGCAAAAATGCCCTATACAATCGCATACAAGGCATTGCGATCGCATAGGGTAGGGGAACTAATGCACTGCGATCGCAGAGGGCAAGATGCGATCGCATAGAGTAGATATGACTGGGCCAGGGAAGTGCTCTATGCGATCGCAAGGGAGACAATGCGATCGCATGGGTTTGGGAAGCTGGGCAATGCGATCGCACAAGGAGAGTTGCGATCGCATAGAATAATTTTGGGCTCCTGAATTTTTACACTATGCGATCGCGGAAGGACCTATGCGATGGCATAGAACACCATACCAGATACCGGCAACAGCTCAAAAATACCAGATTTTCAAGTGCAAAACACCCTGAACCACCCCCGAAATCACTCATGAGCCCCCGGGGCTCCTAACCAAATGCACACACTAACTTAACAACATCATACGAACTTGCTCGAGCGACCAAATCGCTAAAATAACATCGAAAACAAAGAATCAACCCCCAAAACTCAAGATTTCATTTCAAAGTTCATAAATTTCCAACTTTAGCTTTTTAGGTCCGAATTACGTCTAACGACGTCCGATTTCGACTAAATTTCACAGGAAGCGCTTAACCAATATTAAGACCTGTACCGAGCGACGGAACCAAAATACGAGCCCGATACCTATATTTTCTAACTCATTTTCATTTCCATTTTTCCTTATTAATTTCAGAAAACAATTTAACGGAAAAATTCTTTTACCGGGGTTTTGGACCTCGGATTTTGACTCCAGGCACATGCCCGAGTCCCATATTTTTCTACGGATCTCCCGGGATCGTCACATCACCGGTCTGAGCCTGTTTACCAAAAATGTTGACCAAAGTTAACTATATCAATAATAATATCATAATTCTTCAAAGTTTTCATAGAATTCATATATCTTAACACAAAAACTTTCCGGCTTCGCGCCCAGACTGTGCACGCACATCAAGGCAACCGAGAGTGAGGTTTCCAAGACCTCGAAAGCGCGGCAAAAGGGAGAAATACGGTGATGACCCTTTGGGTCGTCACAGTAGTCCTGTCTAGCCTCGTCAGTAGTTCGCCGGGGTTAGACCAAGGCACTTACCAGCACATGGGGTCGGTTGTGCTGATGCTACACTATGTACATCTTTTTGCACAGATTTCGGAGCCGAAGCAGACTTTGGACAGTAGTAGGAGTTTTGGGTGCTGACTTCAGTCTAGAGATCCCGAGGTAGCCTTGCTAGCGTCTGCATGGCCTGGAGTCTCTTCTATCTTTACTTTACCGGAACTAACAAAATTATGTTTTTATTCAGACATTGTATTTAGCGTTCTCTAGACGTTCGTGAGTTTGTGAATCCAGTTCTTGGGTAGAGGATTCTGTTAAACTTTTGCATTTTCTTTCAATTAAATATATAATGAGACTCCTGCTTTATCATATTATGTTTTGGATTTTTATTAAATGATCGATAATTGCCAAGAGGAGTGAATTAATTTGGCTTGCCTAGCTCCTATTAGTAGGTCATCACGACTCCCGAGGGTGAGAAATCCGGATTGTGACATAGGCTCTGATACCAATTGTTGGAATATATATCATTGCGGAAGCAATCACAGAATCTTATTAACGTGTGAATTAAACAATTAGGACATACAAAGATTACACGAGTTACCTTTTGAAGAGTGAACAAGATAAATTGATATCATTCTCCAGTTTCAGAATTGCAAGACCTCAGCAAATTTTTACAGTCTTCTACTGTGTTACCCAAATAGAAATAAAAAAAAAAGAGAACTTCGGGTGGGCGAAATTCAAGGAAGAAAAATGTGTGTTTTGTTTGTGTAAAAAATGACCAGCTATATACTATGTATATATAGCTGCATTTTTTTAGGCGAAAACACTTTTCCAAAACCTGTTAGGTTTTTTCTTCCACTAAATAAATGTTTACTTTATTTTCTGTTATTGAGGCACAGTACGGACCACAAAATTTAATTAACAAGATTTCCTATTATGGAATTAATTTCAAAATTTGAAATTAATTTCTACCACAATAAATTACGAATTATTCCAATAAAAATTCGTAATTGCACTCCTTAGTTCAATTTTGAAATTCTTTCATAAAACCTTATTTAACCCCCCATGCTAAGATTCAGATACTAACTAATCAAATTAAATTACTGACAATTTAAATTATTGATTACTTCATTTAAACATTCACTTAACTTATTTCATGTGTCAGATACAAAATCTATCGGTCGGGTTTACAAATAAAAACTTATAAGTTTTCATGAAGGAGTATCATCAATCTCAAAAAATCGAGACATGAATTCTATCAACTAATTATTACTTCGCCAATGTATATCAGTATTGTCCAACTTATCAGGCTTATTGACCCACGAAAGAATCTAGTCTTTTAATAAATCAATACAATAAATGATATACACAGCTAATAATAATTAAATTATAATTAAGAGTATAAGTACATTGAATGGACTAGAGAAATTATTTTATTAAGTCAGTACAAAATGCATATCTCTACTTGATCCGTTCAATGCATATAAAATGTACTAGCAAAAGAAGTTGAAATTAGACCATTCTCATAATCAAGATAAATTGTGTTTAATCTTGTGCTATAACCATTTTGATGGCTTGTCCAATTCCATCATTAGATCGTGAACATAAACTTTATAACTTATAAGAATCGATAATTTAATCTTATGTGTATAAGCTAAACTCTATACACTAAATCATCTACTATGTAAGCGATGGACACACAAATAAATATATGATCTATGTAAAATAAGACTTTATTGAATTGAATAAATAAATAAATAATTATTTCATAAAGAATACGATAACAATATGCATGGTTTATATTATAACCTAACTAGATTATCTACCGTATAACTAAAGAACACACAAATGAATACATCATATATCTATTTAAATCTTTATAAAATTAAATGTATTAATAGTATATATTCCGACAATGTGATATTTAGTTTTAGTACTTCGAATAAGAAAATTCATGATCAGATTGATAAGATATTATGTATTAAAGTTAAAGCAAAAATACTTGATTGATAAGTGGACCTCAAATATTGATAGGCCAAGTCCAGAGCACGCCAACTAAGGTCAACCGTTAGCCATCATCAACTACAATATATTTCTTGTTTTCAATTATTAAGAAATAGATAAAATGTAAAGAAGGCATAAAACAATCCGCAAAAAGAAAAAAGAAAAAAAAGGAGGGATAAATTCATGTCTTGGCTGATGCTTATCTGCTAGCTATACAGAAGACATTAATAATCACACCGAACGTCCACATTAAATTCTATTAATTTATTATGTTTAAGGGATAAAACGAGGTTAAAATATAAATTAACTATGACTTAAAAATAACTTTATAAGTAAAGACACATATAAAATTTGCAGATCTGTGTTTGGAGCTTTAGAACCCATCGGCTTGGGCCAAATTATTTTATGTATTCATAGATTATACTTGAAAAACTCAATAATTGTTCAGAGCCTAATATCATGTTTGACTGCCGTAAATTTATATTAAAATAAAAAAAGTACTAATGATCTGTAAATTTTGAATTCGCGCCACGGTGCTGAAGTATTTATTAGGTTGGTACAGGAGTAGCTACTGGCCTGGACTGATTGTAAAGAAAGAAGCCAAGAGGCCGCTAGAGAAAGGGTTGCATTTTCGAGTCTGTTTCGGATTCTTCGGTGTGATAACTCTTTTCCACATAAGACCTAGGTAGGCAAGAGAATAGCTTGAGCAAAAAAAAACACGTCTAACTCATAATAAAGCAAGTGGGACGATATTTTTTCCAGCATAATAAAGAATAAAGCAAGTGGAGCACCATAATATGTGCCAAAAAAATTTTATTACTACAAAGTAAGATATTAAAAGAGAAGAAATCCCAAGTCGTAAATTGCACAAATGACGACAGATTGCGATAACCTTCATCAACTATCATCCGTACTTATATATTTTTTCTCTCCGACATCTTCGCCTCACTTCATAGTTTATTCTGAGAATTTATATTATTTAAAGTCTACCTGCACTTTTCAATATAATCATGCCCACGGCATCTTTTAACTAACACCCCCAATTTCCTAATATTTAAATTACATGTTTCCTACTCCTCTCTCTCTCTCACACACACACACTCGTAACGGAGGTGTTTGAGAGATTTTTGCGCACCTCTATTATCACGTTGGCTACCCATTTTTCACATCAACATAAGTACTAAAGATGGTCTTTAGGTCTCTTTTCGAGCACTGTGAATTTTTACGGGCACTGTGAATTTTTAGTGATGTCTTGAATTGATAAATATACAAGCAACTTATATGAATTAATGAATGTCGTTTTGTAGTATGCTTGTGATAGTGTTTATAATTAGCCGGCATATTGATATATTCTCGCAAATAGGAACATGAGTATCAATTGAAAATAGCCTTGAAGACACATTGATAAAACGTGCTTTATGCTAAGTTCTTCAATTGTGAATTTTTATGTAGAGACGCAAACAAAGTTTATGTTCCAAATCAAATATTGTACTAGTTATTAGGCGGAAAAAGAATTGTGTTTCCTAATGAGATCAACTTAGGAGGCATCAATTTACTGGAATAACAATCTAGATCAATTTCGGTAAATTTTTAACACAAGCTAAAGTCTGCTCGGTACCTCATGACATATTCTCTAGATTCCCTCGCATTGTGCGATTGTTCTATATAACTATTACTAATTGTTTAGCTTGTTCAAAAACACTGTCTAATCCAAGTATTGACTAATTATACAATTAAATATGACAATATTGCTTTAAAAAAAATTAAATAAATAGCAGATATTAGTAGCTAGCCCCAACTTCACACATCTTTCGTCCTTATTTTAATTGTTAAAAAAAACTGTAGAATAGCCTTTTTAGGAAAGTGTTGTCTGCACTCCATTTTATGGTCATTATTCATTTAAATTACTTTAATAATCAAGCACAACTATCGTGCATCTTTTTTTCCACATAAACTGGAGTTGAAAAATGCAAACCAGAGAGAGAGAATGCTAAAAATGATGTAATAAACATTCTTTTCTTTTTTTATATTAGACAAAATCTTTTTAAGAAAAATATCTGGATGTGCGTGTAAAATTTTAGGTCATTCAAAGATATTTTGGATGGGTTTTTAGTCGAATGCGTGTTTCGGAAGTTTTGAAGAAACTTAGGCTTGAATCCGATGTGAATTGATGATTTTAGTATTGTTTGATGTGTTTTGACGATTGGAACAAGTTTGTATGATGTTTTGGGATATATTAGTGCCTTTGGTTGAGGTCCCGGGGGCCTCGGGGTGATTTCGAATGGCTAAACAGGAAGTTTGAACTTAGAAATTGTTGCAGAAAATAGTCAGCTATTGCAGACCAAAATTGGTCTTCGCGTTCGCGTCTGTTGGCACGCGTTCGCGGAAGGAAAATATTTAGTCCATCAGGTTCGCGTGGGGTGACCTCGCGTTCACGTAGAAGGGGCTTGGGACCCTGCCAAGTTTGCTCAACGCGTTCGCGACATTGGGTTTGTGTTCGCGTAAGGAGAGAAATTTGTTCATCGCGATCGCAACATATGAAACGTATTCGCGTAAGAGGAGGAACCTGTGCATCACGTTCGCGGATTGAGAGCCGCGTTCGCGTAGAGTAATTACCTGGTCAACGAAATTTATTCATCGCGAACGCGGGGGTGTTGATCGCGTTCGCGTAGGTTAAAACTAGGCATTCAGAAGGGTTTTCATATTATTTCATCCGCGAGTCCATTCATTTTTTACTCCATTCTTAACCACCTTAAGAGCTTTTTGGTGAAAATTGAAGAGGATTTTAACGAGAATTGATTGAAGGTTAAGTCTCGTGACCTAGAAATATCATTTTATTAAGAATCAACCTTTAATTCTTGAAACTTTTGGGTAAAATTTGAAGAACTAGAGCTTGATTTTTGAAATGAAAACTTGGGATATGAAAGGGCATTTGAACTCCGATTTTGGTAAGTTTGATATGTACGGATTCGTGACGAGACGAGGAATTCGGTAATGTGAATTTTGTAATTTTTTGAGAAGTGAGCCCTGGGTTCGAGTTTTGCCAACTTCGTGATTTTTGATATTTTTCGAGTCTTTTCGATTGGGTTATGATTCATTAGCCTATTGTGACTTATTCCTTGTGGCTTTGGTAAGATTCAACACACGAGAAGGTCGATTCGAGTGAAAAAGGCATATCAAGCTAGACTTTTGGCCAGCTAGAGGTGAGTAATGGCTTTAAATGATGTCCTGAGGGCTTCAGACCACGGATTTGCACAACTTGGTGTTGTGTTGAAGTGAGACACGCGTTCAATGACGAGCGCGGGGTCATTTATTTTAGGGGACTATGACTTGGTCCAGTCCTGATGACATTTTATCGCGTATTAGCTATGACTTGTTTTCACTGTGATTTGGGCTTATTGGGGCTTATTGCCGACTGTTTGAACTCCTTATGAGCTATCATCACTATTTTTCTCATAATTTGAAATAGTAAATGAACTCAGTCCATGTGATTTATACTGTTTTCTGAGCTCAGCTATATTTTACTCAAACTTGGAGTTTTAATTGATATTTGATTGAACCATTGTTTGAGCTAAGTATTATTGTTTTAGTGATGTCCGAGGGGCTTTTGATTATATTTTTGGACTGATGGAGGCCGAAGGCTATGTGTGAAGTTATTGAGTGATGTGAGAAGGCTTTCAGGCCTCGATTGATTTGTAAGGAGGCTTCCAAGCCTCGAGTGATTGGTGGGGAGGCTTTCAGGCCTCGAATGTTATGAGATGAGGCTTTCAGGACTCGAGTGTATTGTGAGCAGACTTTCAGACCTCGTATGGATATTGTGCAGGCCTTCGGGCCTTATTGATAGCGCTTGGGCTGTAGGAGCCCCTTCGGAGTTTGCACACCCACAGTGAGTGCGGGTACCCATGTGGATGAGAGTGAGCCCGAGGGGCTGATGTGGTACTGTGTGATTGATACTGAGCCCGCAGGGCTGGCACTAAGCTGAGAGTTTGATATTGCGCCCGAGGGGCAGGTTTCTGAGCATTTCTTACTGATTGAGAATAATTGTTTTAACTGTTTTCAAAGAGAATTTCTGGCTATATTTCACTGATTTTACTGTTTAACTGATTTTTACTACTTGAGATAGTATTAATTGTGCCATCATGGGATTTTATGTTCTCAGTCGTCATTTATTTTTATTACTCATTGGGTCAGAGTACTCACATTACTCCCTGCACCATGTGTGCAGATACAGGCATAGTAGAGTTCGTTCCTGAGCGCTGATTTCCTTCCAGACCAGGTGGACCTGGAGAGACAAGGTAGCTGTCGGCATCCAAAGCCCCGTTTCTTCCTTATCTTCTGCATTTCATTTATCTTCGGACTATGTTCCTAGATACAGACTTGTAGTATTTTATTTAAACTCTGTAGTACCTCGTGACTTGTGACACTCCGATTTTCGGCTGGTTTCTGGTTGGTATCCATGTTTATCACTATTATTCCGCATTAATGGTTATATTATCCGTGTTTTAGACTTATTCATGTTAATGACTGTTAAAAAAAGATGTTAATATTATGTTGGTTGGCCTTGTCTTCACCAGCGGCGCCATCACGGCCAGGTGGGAATTGGGTCGTGACATATACAAAAGACATTAATAATCACACTGAACGTAGACATTAAATTCTATTAATTTATTATGTTTAACGGATAAAATGAGGTTAAAGTATAAATTCACTATGACTTAAATATAACTTTACAAGTAATGACACATATAAAATTGGTAGATCTATATTTGGAGCTATGGGTACTGAAGTAACCAATTGGTTTGGGCCAAATTATTTTATGTATTCATAGATTATACTTAAGAAATTTAATAATTGTCCATGAGTCCAATATGATCATGTTTGACTACCGTAAATTGACATTAAGATCAGAAAAGTACTATGATCTGTAAATTGTGGATCCGCCATAGCACTGAAGTATTCATTAGGTTGTTGTGATAACTCGTTTTCATAGAAGACCTAGGTAGGCAAGAGAATAATATGGTATCCATCTCATTCAATTATTTGGTACCCAATATTATTGACTTGGTTTGGTTGATATCCAACCTTCTTCAGTTTGTCAAATATTGGTAGTCAATTTTATTGACTTAGTTTGGTTGGTAGCTAACCTTGTTGAAATTGTAAAAAGGGTGTAGGAATTATCAAATATTGTAGGTGAGGTTTTGGCTATAAAAGTAGAGTTTCAACTCTCATTTCTACACATCAACAAAGAGAGAAAAGAGAGAGTAATGTATTTCATAAACTACAAGAAAATAGTTTGTGAAGAAAAATAGATTGTGAGAGATATTGTAGTGAGGTGAAAAAAAGCAAAAGAGTGTTCTAATTCTTTTGAGGGTGTAGTGGTCTTAGGAGTATTTTTTACTCGTTACTACACAGTGTAAAATTTCTCGCTATAGTGATATCAGTTGCTCCTATTAGCTGTGGTTTTTTCTCTTATTCAGAAGGGTTTCCATATAAAATCTTGGTGTTATTATTGTTGCATTTCTATTCTTAATGATTTAACCATTACTTTGTGTTTTGCGTTTATCATAAATACCGTGAATACTATTTTACGGGATTTATTCCTAACAAGTGGTATCAGAGCCAAGGTTCTATCTAAGTATGCTCTGTGGTTGCAGCACAGTCTGACCTTCCACATCAGAAAGAATTACTTTGGTCTCACAATAAATAGTATTTGTATTTGTGATAAACAATGGAAGCCAAAACTAGTAGAATGGTTACTTTAAATAGCACAAATTATGTCATTTGGAAGGGCAAAATGGAAGATTTTCTCTATGTCAAGAATTTTTATCTACCTGTCTTCACCACTATAAAGCGTGACAATAAATCAGATGAAGAGTGGAGTTTGTTACACATGCAGGTTTGTGGCTTTATTAGACGGTGTGTTGACGATAATGTTTTGAACCATATTTGTGGGGAGACACATACTCGGACCCTATGGGAGCACCTTGAAAGTCTGTATGCTCGAAAAACTGGAAACAACAAGATGTTTCTAATAAAGCAGATGTTGGGTTTAAAATACCACGATGGTTCCGCGATGACAGATCGTCTGAATAATTTTCAGGGGATCATGAACCAGTTATCTACTATGGGCATTAAATTTGATGAAGAAATTCAAGGCTCGTTTATACTTGGTTCCCTACCAGATTCTTGGAAAATTCTTAGAACTTCATTATGAAGTTCTGTTCCGGATGGTATGATCTCTATGGATCTTGCCAAAAGCAGCATTTTAAATGAAGAGATGAGAAGAAAATCTCAAGGTTCCTCCTCATCAGATGTCTTGGTGACTCACTCTAGGGGGAGAAACAAGAATCGAGGTTCTCAAAATAGAGAACATAATAGAAGCAAATCCAGAAGAAGACTTAAAGATATTGAGTGCTATCATTGCGGGAAGAAAGAGCACACAAACAAGTTCTACCAGATTTTGAAAAAGGAGAACATAGACAAGGAAGAAAAGAAAGAAGATGGCAATCGTATGGCCATCGTCACTACAAAAGATCTTGGTACTGTCCTTGATGCAGATTTGATAAATATTTGTTGTGATGAGTTAAGCTGGATTGTGGACAGTGGTGATGCATCTCATGTGACATCAAGAAAGGAATTTTTCTCATCCTATACTCAGGGTGACTTTGGAACTTTGAGTATAGGTAATGAGACAATATTTAGAGTGGCTGGTGTTGGAACGATTTGTTTGGAAACTAATATTGGAACTAAACTAGTTTTAAATAATGTAAAGCATGCACCTGATGTTCGTTTGCACTTGATCTTCTGTTGGTGTTTTAGATGATGAGGGATATGTCAGTACCAATGATGCTGGAAAGTGGAAGCTTACTAAGGTTTCCGTAATTGTGGCTCATAGGGAAAAACGTTGTGGTCTATACTGGACTATAGCCTCTATCTGTGTTGATATGGTGAATGTCGTTGAGAGCGATAACTCTTCAGCATTATGGCATAAGAGGCTTAGCCATATTAGCGAGAAATTACTAAATGTTTTGGCCAAGAAGAAATTGTTGTCAAATTTTAAAAGTGCAAAATTAGAAAAGTGTGAGCACTGCTTGGTTGGAAAACAAAAAAGAGTTTCTTCTCATCCTCTTTCAAGAAAGACAGAGCTGCTTGAGTTGGTGCATTCGGATTTATGTGGTCCAATGAAGACAAGGACTTTGGGTGGTGCACTTTATTTTGCTACCTTTATTGATGATTGCTCAAGGAAACTTTGGGATTGGGTGTCTTTAAGCAGTTTCGGGCATCAGTTGAAAGAGAAACTAGAAAGAAGCTGAAGTGTATTCGTACTGATAATAGTGGTGAATATTGTGGACCGTTTGACGAATACTACAAGCAACAAGGTATCAGACACTAGAAGACTCCTCCCAAGACTCCTCAGCTTAACGGTTTAGCAGAAAGGTTGAACAGGACCATTACGGAAAGAGTTAAATGTTTGCTTTCTGAAGCAAAGTTGCCGAATCCCTTTTGGGGTGAGGCTTTATTGACCGCCGCACATGTTATTAATATATCCCCTGCGGTTGCTTTGCAAAGTGATATTCCAAACAGAGTTTGGTATAGAAAGGATATTTCCTATGAACACTTGAAAGTGTTTGGTTGCAAAGCTTTTGTACATGTGCCTAAAGATGAGAGGTCAAAATTAACAGCCAAGACAAGGCAGTACATCTTCATTGGTTATGGCCTTGATGAGTTTGGTTACAGGCTATATGATCCAATTGAGAAGAAGGTCGTAAGAAGCCCCGATGTTATCTTCGTGGAGGATCAAACCATTAAAGATATTAATAAAGTGGAGAAACTAAAACCTTCAAGTTCTGAATGTTTAGTTAATCTTGATCAAGTTCCTCATATAAATGCAGATGACTCAATGATGATGGTGATACTCATAACCATATTCCAGATCAGCATATTTATGGTGATGATGATAACAACGCTAATTTTGATAAGGTAGATGCTTCTACTCACGAAACTATGGAAGAGTTAGATATTCCACTCAGGAGGTCTTCTAGACCCCATACTCATTCCTCCCGTTATTCACCCGCTGAGTATGTATTACTCACTGATGGGGGAGAACTTGAATATTATGCAGAGACCATAGAAGATGAGCACAAGGATCAATGGATTGAAGTCATGCAAGATGAGACAAAATCTCTGCATGAGAACTATACTTATAAGTTGGTGAAAATGCCTAAAGGCAAGAGAGCTTTGAAGAATAATGGGTGTTCAAAGTTAAAGCTGAAGAACATAGTTTGAAGCCCAGATACAAAGCCAGATTGGTTGTCAAAGGAATTTAGTCAAAGGAAAGGTATTGACTGTGACGAAATATTTTCTCCTATCGTGTAAATATCCTTCATTTGGACAGTTCTTGGTTTGACTGCTAGTCTTGATTTGGAGATTGAGCAGATGGATGTGAAGACTGCCTTTCTTCACGGTGACTTAGAAGAGAAGATCTATATGGAACAACCTGAGGGCTTCAAGGTAAAAGGTAAAGAAAATCTTGTATACAACCTTAAGAAGAGTCTATACGGATTGAAGCAAGCTCCCAGACAGTGGTATAAGAAGTTTGAGTCTGTTATGGGGGAGCAAAGCTACAAAAAGACTTATTCAGATCACTGTGTGTTTGTACAAAGATTTTCTGATGATGACTTTATCATCCTCTTGCTATATGTGGATGATATATTGATTATGGGCAGGAATGCTTCCAAGATTCACGAGTTGAAGAACAATTGAATAAGTCTTTTGCAATGAAAGACTTGGGTCATGATAAACAAATTTTGGGCATGAGAACTACTCGTTCGAGAAACAAAAGGAAGCTTTACTTGTCATAGGAGAAATACATAGAACGTGTACTGGAGCGCTTTAACTAGAAGACATTGCTACCTCCTCTAGATGAATGAGACTAGAGGGGGAGATTGATATAGTATCCATCTCATTCAATTATTTGGTAGCCAATATTATTGACTTGGTTTGGTTTGGTAGCCAACCTTGTTGAGTTTGTCAAATATTGGTAGTCACTTTATTGACTTGGTTCGGTTGGTAGCCAACCTTGTTGAAATTGTAAAAAGGGTGTAAAAATTGTTAAATATTGTAGGTGAGGTTTTGGCTATAAAAGTAGAGCTTGAACTCTCATTTCTACATACCAACAAAGAGAGAAAAGGAGAGTAAGGTATTCCATAAACTACAAGAAAATAGTTTGTGAAGAAAAATAGATTGTGAGAGATATTGTAGTGAGGTGAAAAAGGCAAAAGAGTATTTTAATTTTTTTTGAGGGTGTAGTGGTCTTAGGAGTATTTTTTTACTCGTTATCACACTGTGAAATTCCTCGTTATAGTGATATCAGTTGCTCCTCTTGGCCGTGATATTTTCCCTTATTCAGCAGGGTTTCCACGTAAAATATTAATGTCATTATTGCTGCATTTCTATTCTTGCTGATTTAACTATTACTTTGTGTTTTGCGTTTGTCACTAATACCATAAATACTATTTTACGGGATTTATCATAACAGTGGATAGCTTGAGCAAAGAAAACACGTCTAACTCATAATAAAGCTAGTAGGGCAATATTATTTCCAGCATAATAAAGGATTAAGCAACTGGAGCACCATAATATGTGCCCAAATTTTTTTTTAGACTACAAAGTAAGATATTAAAAGTGAAGAATTCCGAAGTCTTTAATTGCGCAAATGACGACAGATTGCGATAACCATCCACAACTATCATCCGTACTTATATATTTTTTCTCTCCGGCATCTTCGCCTCACTTCATAGTTTATTCTGAGAATTTATACTATTTAAAGTTTACCTGTACTTTTCAATATAATCATGCCCACGGCAACTTTTAACTAATAACCTTGATTTCCTAATATTTAAATTACAATTTACATGTTTCCGACTCCTCTCTCTCATCTCACTCGTAACAGATGTATTTGAGAGGTTTTTACGCACTTCAACTATCGCGGTGGTTACCCATTATTTCACATCAAACACAAGTGTCGACTATGGCTTTTAGGTCTATTTGCGGGCACGGTGAATTTCTAGTGATGTCTTTGAATTGATAAATATACAAGCAACTTTTATCGATTAATGAATGTCGTTTCTTAGCATGCTTGGGAAGCTAGTAACGCCGTTTCTTTAGGCCCTCTAAATTTTGGGGCCCAATAATATTTTTAATTGTGAATTTATTTTCTTATTTTTTTTTAGATAATATAAAAGTTTATAGAAAAAAAATACTAAATATTGATAAAAATGGAAATAAAGACTATCTATTTTTTTAACAATAGAAATACTTTAGAACTTTAAATTAAGATACTCAAATCTTCATATTGATAAATAACGATTTTCTACAATAAGATCGAAGCTAACAAATTGAAAGTACCTGGCTAACATCTTATTAACTTGAGTTTTTTTACCAATGTGAATATTAATATTATATCTTTTAAGATAACTACAACGAAAGAAAGAAAGAAAGATAAAGGAACCGTAATATCAATATTATAATTTGCAAGATTACTATACTATACAACAAGAACAACAACAACTACCCAGTTTAGTCCCACAAGATGGGGTCTGGGGAGGGTTAAGATGGGCTTTGGGGAGGGTAATATGTAGACAGGCCTTACCCCTACCCAAAAGTGCAGAGAGGTTGTTTCCAATCGACCCTCGGCTTAGAGAAGGAAAAGGAAAGCAACAACAAAAACAAAAACAAAAGAGCATTAGTAATTCCCGCAGAAATTGCGTAAATAGTTATCTAAAGATAAGAATTATACATAAATTGGCATGCAATAATATCAAACAGTAGCTACCATAAATAAATAAAAATAATGGGGACACAATCCAATGCACGAATCATCTATGAGTTGCCCTGACAAGCCTCACCCAACCCCGGGAAAGGAGTACGCAAAATTCTAGGAGCCCCTATCCTACAATCCTGATACTAGACCTCCAGACTTTTCTATCAAGGACCATGTCCTCGAAAATCTGCATCCTAGCCATGTCATGCCTAATCACCTCTCCTTAATACCTCTTAGGCCTTCCTCTGCCTCTCCTCACGCCGACCACCGCCAGACGTTCACAACTTCTCACCGGGCCATTAGGACTTCTCATCCGCACATGCCCGAACCACCTGAGCCTCGCTACACGCATCTTCTCATCCACCGGGGCCACCCCCACCTTCTCTCGAATAACTTCATTCTTTATCTTATCTAACCTGGTGAGTCCGCACATCCACCTGAGCATCTTCATCTCTGCAACCTTCATTCTTTGAACATGAGAGTTTTTCACCGGCCAGCACTCCGCCCCATACAACATGGCAGGTCTAACCACAGCTCTATAAAATTTCTCCTTGAGTTTCAGTGGCACTTTCTTGTCACACAGGACTCCTGATGCAAGCTTCCACTTCGACCATCCCATTCCTATACGATGAGTGACATCCCCGTCAATCTCTGCGTCCCCCTGAATCACCGACCCAAGATATCTGAAATTGTCCCTCTTGGCGATGACCTGAGATCCAATCTTCATGCCCCTGCCTATTTTGCTCGGCTCGGTGCTAAACTTGCACTCCAGGTATTCAGTCTTAGATCTGCTTATTTCGAAACCCTTAGACTTATTCAGTCTTAGATACTATACTATAGACAAAATAAAATAAAATTTAGGCCTCTTATTAAAATTTGGCTTTAGGCTATAAGTATTATTGAGACTAGAGTAGTGCATTCGAATCGGTTTATCAATAAATCGATTCGATTATTTGTTATCGGTTCATCAATAAATGAAATCTAAACAATCGAAACCTTATTGAAACGATAACGATAAGCAGTTGTACAAATCGATAATCGATAAGTAATTATCGATAAGGGTCAAAATCGAATCGATAAATCGAATGCACACCCCTAATTATTTCATCTACCAATTTAAGGAATGATCATATTTAAAGCTGAAGGGAATAAAGTTCAAATTAATGGAAAATAGAATTAGCAATGATGATGTATTTTTATTTTTTTTAATACCATTGGAGTGTTGGTGGCATATATCTGATCCCTTACTTTAGTTTCGTTGCATATGTCTATTGACATAATTTTTATGTTATAAACAGTGTTCGTCTTATTTTAGCTTCTTTTTGTCCATATTAGTTAGACGGGTTTATAGCGATATACTTTCCGTGGAATCTCGCAAATTTTCTTATTGGTGTAATCGATAACCGAATCGATAAGCCCCAAAAGTTAATAAATCGAAATCGAAAAAATCGAAACCTTATTGAAACGATAACGATAAGTATATGTACAAATCGACAATCGATAAGTAATTATCGATAATAGTCAAAATAATCGATAAATCGAATACACAGCAATTGAGACGCCTTTGCATGCATGTGATAGTGTTTATAATTAGCCGGCATATTGATATATTCTCGTAAATAGGAACATGAGTATCAAAACAACCTTGTAGAAACTTTGAGAAAACAAGCTTTATGATAAGTTCTTCAATTGTGAATTTTTATGTAGAGACGCAATTAAATTAGGAATACAATATCTATATTCCAAACCAAATATTGTACTAGTAATTAGGCGGAAAAAGAATTATGTTTCCTTATGAGACCAACCAATCAGTTCCTTATCAGAGTACCTCAAATCAAGCTGGTTTTCTAAGATCGATGGATCAATATGAAATTGTTAGGAATTTCAACTCGGGCATCAATTTACTTTAATAACAATCTCAATTTCCGTAAATTTTCAGCACAAGCTAAAGTCTGCTCGGTACCTCATGACATATTCTCTAGATTCCCTCAGCATTGTGCGATTGTTCTATATAACTATTAGTAATTGTTTAACTTGTTTATAAACACTGTCTAATCCAAGCATTGACGACTAATTATACAATTAAATATGACAATATTGTTTTTAAAAAAAATTTAAATAAATAGCAGAGATATTAGTAGCTAGCCCCAACTTCACACGTCTTTCGTCCTACTTTTAATTGTTAAAAATAACTGTAGAATAGTCTGTTTAGGAAAGTGATGTCTGCACTCCATTTTATGGTCATTCTCTATTTTATTATTTGAATTACTTTAATAATCAAGCACAACTATCGTGCATTATTTTTTCCACATAAACTGGAGTTGAAAAATGCAAAAACAAAAGGAAAGAGAGAGAAAGAGAGAGACTATGCTAAATATGATGTAATAAAGATTCTTTTCTTTTTTCATATTAGAAAAAATCTTTTTAAGAAAAATATCTGGTATGGCCGTAAATTATGATATGAAAAATAGAAAGAATGAAAGGAAAAAAGAAAGAAGAACGGAGTATTTCAATAATTTGAACACTCTTAATTGTGATATAGGGTGGAGCTACAGAAAATATTTATTTGTTGTCCCTTTCTAATGCACATTTTGCTAACCAATGGCAACATATTCATTCAATCAGTTTATTACTAATAATGGCACTTGACAGAATTACCATTGTCTTTTTATTATGGCAATCTTAGGTTGTTTGATACAAGAAAAACCATTTGATATATGACTTAGATCTCTTTAGCCATTTTTCTCTTTGACCTTGGTGATAATCCGTACAATAATTTGGAGTCACCTCTGTTATCACCAAATTATAATTCATGCGAATTATGATATTAAGTTTTAGGCTTCAAGAAAGAAAATTCTTGATGCAAAATCAAGAACGACGACAGCTAACGTCAACTGTTAGCCTTCCCAAACTTAGCAGGAAACATTAAGAAACCCGTTATCTGTCGTGAACAACATTATTTTTCTTGTTTTCAATTGTTAAATAAAAAACATTAGAAAGGAAAGCAATCAGGCAAACGAAAAAAAAAAAAAAAAAAGGGAAGGATAACTTCAAGTTTCAGTTAATGCTTATCTGCTGTATAGACTGCTAAGCGAAACTGCAAAAATTCAATAGTAGGTTAAACCACATTAATATATTATACTTAAGTGATAACTTGAGGTTAAAATATGCATTAATTAGTTATAATTTAGAGATAAGTACATATTATACTTATTAAATTAGTGTAAACACCTTAAGGGGTCATTTGGTATGAGGTATTAGAAAAAATAATGCAAACATTAGCTCTATCCATTACTACTACATTGTTTGGTATATTTTTCAAACTTGTGTATAACTAATACAGTTATACATCATACTTGGCATTATCCCATGCATAAGTAATGCATAGAAAACCATAGCATTAGTAATACCAAGGGTTTAATACATGCATTATCATTGTTAAAGACAAAATTGTATTTAAAATTCCTTAAAGCTAGAGAATATGGAGGGCATTTTTGTAAGCAACTATTTTTCTTAAAAATTATGCAATCCATTATAAATTTAATACATCATACCAAACAGTAGATAAGAAATAACATTTGCATAACTAATACTTGCATTACTAATTCATATATTACTAATACACCTTATTCCGCATTATTCTTGTACACTCTATCAAACGTCGCCTAAGTGAATAACCTTTTTTTTCCCCCTAGACATAAGCAGACAAGACGATAGCTTTAGCAACAATTTCGCCGAAATCTAAAAAAGCCACGTCTATGTATCTCACGAAGCAGGTAATTATTTTTCCAATATAAAGAATCAAGCAAGTGGATTTCCATAACGTGTGCCCAAATTTCGTTTAATACTATAAAGTCAAAGAAGAAGAGAGAAGAAAAGTCGTAAACCATACACATACAAACAAAGTTGGATAACCGTCCAGAATTATCATCAATACTTAGATAATTTTTCTCACAAGCAATTTCTCCATACTTTATAGTTTGTTCAAAGAATTTATACTATTTGATTGAAGTCTACTTGCACGTTTGCAATCATGTCTGCTGCTTCTTTTCACTAACACCCTTTAACCTAAGGGTGTTAAACGGGCCGGGTTGGACCGGTTCCGGACCGGCCTAGACCGGTAGAAACCGGAACCGGCCCGGACCGGTTGCAAGGGGGCCGGGTGGGCTGGGTTTTTAAGGGGTAGTGGGTTGTTCCGGGAAAATATGTTGAACGGGTAACCGGAACCGGGTAGGCCCGGTCCGGCAAACAGTAATATTAACGGTTAAACCGGACCGGCCCGGCCCGGTTCAACGGTCAAAAAAAAAATTTTTTTTTTTTTTTTTAAATACAGAAATATGGGGCCCACCCCAAACGGCTATATCAAAAAAATCCGTTGGCCAACGGATTTATTGAGGTTTTGGCCATTTTTTTTTAATTTTTAACACATTTTTAATTTACAAATGTAGCCTTATGTAAATCTATAAATACCCCTCCCCCCTTCTTCATTTCTCACTCAAAATTCTCATCTCAATCTCAAATTCTCTCATTCACCTATTCTCTAATTATCTAGTTCAAGACTTCAAGTCTTCAACTTCAAGTCTTAATAATTTCTCATTTCATCTTCGAATTTATTTGGCTCATTTTTGTTCAATTATAGTATTTTATCATTCGGGTTTTGAACTTCAAGTTGGAATATTGGCTTGACGTTTGTTCGTGGTAACATCGAAAATTCGGAATTGCATAACGAAGTGCTCTAATTCGGTGCACTCCCTCCAACTCTTTCTCTTATTAATATTTTAATTGCATATTTATTTTGAGCTTATTTATTCCTTAAATTTTACAATATGTTTAGTGCTGCTAAAAAAGCGTGTAGAAAAGTTACTGGTAGGGGGAGTAAAAGTAGAGGTAATTCTTCAGCATCTGGTAGTAATAGCCCAATATCTATTGTTCCCGAAACAACGCCTAATGAAAATATAGATTATGATCAATTACAAGAAGATTATGGAATAGAAGATAATGAAATATGAATTGAAGAAGAGATATCTGCTACACCTACTAGTGCACCTAGTGCTGGGGTAGGTAGTGTTGGAGTTGGTACAAGGGGTGGTGGTCGTGGGCCTCGTGGCACTGGGGGTAGACCACCTACGGCTCCGACGAGTAATCGTAGAAAAAGAAGTAAGGTTTGGAATTTTTTTGAATTAATTGAAGGTTCTGATAGAGTGAGATGCAAAATTTGTAAAGATTCATTTAAACATTTGACTGGAGGAAATTTAGGGGAAACTGGAACGCTTAGTAGGCATATGAGAATTTCACACCCGATAGAATGGGGCCTAGATGGTGATGATAGTCAAACAACTATTAACCCTACTACTGGAGGGTTAGTAAAATATGATAAAATGAAGGATCGTGAGGAATTAGCGAAAATGATTGCTTTAGGTTGTCTACCTTTTTCGTTTGCTTCTTCGTCATATTATGTTACATATATTCAAAGAATATACAATCCATTATTTAAAGGTATACCTAGGAGTACTTGTAGAGCTGATATTTTCAGACTTTACGGACAATATCAAACATATTTACGTTATTTGTTTGAAAAACTTCCTTGTAGAGTATCTCTAACTTCTGATATTGGTCAAGCTGTTAATGGACGTGAATATGTTACTGTTACATGCCATTGGATAGATGATAATATTGTTATGCAAAAACGTATTATTGCTTTTAGATATGATGAAGATCAAAGTCATACCGCTGCATTTATAAGCAGCACTATTTGTGAAGTTGTAGAATTTTATAATCTCAAACAAAAAATATTATGTATGTCTTTTGATAATGCTTCTAACAACATTGCCGCAATTTCAATATTAAAATTGCATTTGCAACCACCTGTTAATGAAACTTTTCATGTTAGGTGTGCATGTCATGTGTATAATTTAATTGTTAAAAGTGGCCTAGATTTATTTTCAACAGAGATTAGTCTTGTTAGAAGAGCAATTGGTGTAATTCAAGGAAATAATAGACATTCTAGAATAAGGGAATTTAAAGATAAGTGTGTCCAACATAACCTTCAACCCCGATTCATGCCAGAAGAAATAGTTACTAGATGGAACTATACATATTTATTTTTAAAAGTTTGCTATAAATATAGATATCCAATAACTGAAGTTGCTAATGCACATTGTACGAATCCAAGTCGTATGTTAACAATTGATACTTGGGCGGTCATTAATGATGTTGTTAAATTTTTACATAAATTTTATACTGCTATTGTTGAGTTTTCTGGATCTTATTACCCTACTATTGCTATGGGTTTAGTACATATAGCGGAAATTTCTTTTCTACTCTTTGAATTTAAGAAAAAAGAAAAATATACGGCCGCTGTGATAAATATGCAAGACAAATTCAAAAAATATTTCTTTTCAATTCCTCCGATTTACTTAATTGGTGCAGTTTTAAATCCTTCAATTAAAATGTCCGATTGTCATCAATTAATGAATGCTTTATATACTTATATGGAGATTGGGGAAACTGAAACCCCAAATTTATATACTTCTATGAACAATTTAAATGATTATTTACAGCAATTATATAATTATTATGCAAATGTAATTGATATAGCTGCAGGTAATGTTAATAATTCTATTATGCAATGTAGCACTTCTGCTACATTGACTGAAGATGAAGGATTAGATGAAAGTTTTAATATTTTATCTACTTTTTCTAACACTCAAACAAGTTGCAGGAACATTGATGAACTTCAATTCTACTTGCAGAAACAAAAGGAGCCTCGCACAAAGGATTTTTCACCGTTGGGGTGGTGGCATGAAAATGGAAAGCAATTTCCTGTTCTCTACGCAATGGCTAGGGACGTGATGAATGTGCCAATTTCAAGCTGTTGCATCCGAGAGTGCATTTAGCCAAGCAAGACAACAACTTGGAGATACGCGTCACTCATTGGGAAGCAATGCTTTGGAAGTTTTAGTATGTATGAGAGATTGGATTAGATCGGAAAGAAGAAATCAAGGACATGAAGATGTTGATCGCCCGGAAGACGAGGAACTTGGAGATATATTAACAAGTGGTCACCCATCCGAATTAAATACTCCGGAAGAAGGCCAATCAGTTCATATTGATTATGATGAACTTTGCAAGGCAATGCAAAATATTTGAATTTACTTATTGTTATTTGTTCAAGTCTTAAAGGATGTAAACATTCAATTTGTAAGTTTCAAATTTGAGTTATGAAATATGAAATAAAAGAAGCACTTGCAATTTGCAGCAAGTGCAATTTTTCTCATATTACTTCTATTCTTTAATTTATATTTTAAAGTAATACAAATTCTTAATATAACTTAAATTGAAACTTTAAATTTGAAATTCAAACTTGAATGTTTCAAACTTAATTTCTTAAATTGAAACTTTAAATTTGAAATTCAAACTTGAATGTTTCAAACTTAATTTCTTAAATTGAAACTTTAATTTTGAAAATCAAACTTAAAGTGTTAAATTGAAACTTTTATTTAGAAATTCAAACTTAAAGGCTTAAATTGAAACTTCAATTTTTAAATTCAAAGTTTCAAACTTAAAGTCTTAAATTGAAACTTTAATTTTTAAATTATAACTTAAACTCTTAAATTGAAACTTTATAAGTCTAACTTAATTTTGAAATACAAACTTAAAGTCTTACATTGAAACTTTATAAGTGCAAGTTTTTCTCATTTACTTTGTGTTCTTTAAATTACAAAGTTACAAACTATTAAAATAAATTATAATAGTTATACGAATTTAAAAAAAAATATATATATATATAAGACGTATAACCCGGCCCGGCCCGGCCCCTTTAACCCGTAACCCGTACGGGTCAATTTTTACCCGAAAATACACCAACCCGTTAAACCCGCTAAGAAGGCGACCGGAACCGGCCCGGTAAGGAACCCGTCCGGGTTCAAAAAAATCGGGCCCGGACCGGTCCGGCCCACCCGTTAGACACCTTTACTTTAACCCCTCTTTATCCTAACTCGACTTATCTTTACAAAGAAAGGACGAATAAAGGCTTATAATTTTTTGGATAGTTATTTGTCACATCTTTTTTCTCCAACCCCATTATAAGGTTAAGTTAAAAGAGTCTTTTTAATCAAAGCAAGAGTTTGAAAAGGGATTATTTTATTTGAGTCGAAGTCGTCACTTAAAATTGAGTTTTGGTATTCTAAGTTACCTTATTGAACCCCAAATCAAAAGGAATCTGACTCCATTATTATTAGTTTGTGAAAATAGAAGACTAGGCAAATAATTCTATTGAGCGGGGAAGGTGTAGGGCACCCCAAGTCCCGTAATTTTAGTACAGTCACTTTATATACTTATGTCCAGCTTAAACTAATTTTTGAATGTACTTGTGCTATATAGGTTATGATTTGCCTACTACCGTTTGTTATTAACAGAGTTATAATTGATTGTTTGAAACAACTTATGCGAATGTATCCTTGTAATCTATGTGACGTGATAATGTCACGCGAATGTGTATGTAATAAAGACAATATTTTTTATTCAAGCTAGCGTTTAAGTAATTTATTAATCAAGTTACTTTAAAAGAAGACTGATTTAATTGAAATTATTTGACTAAATTAATATATGAAAGTTGGGATAGCTTATGGTCATTGGGTTTTGCATGGTGATGGGCTGGTTTAAAGAATGGGCCACCTAGCTTTTAAAGTTTTGGGCTTGTTAAATTTGACTCATGTTGGCCCAAATCCATTTTATTCGAGGCACCATTGAAATTATACCTGTAAGCACAAATTTTTATCGAGTGTGTCTGCTCGCATCTGAAGTAGTTCAATCTAAAGGTGCTTGCCGGACGGGCTGGACATGGGAAAAAATAACCCGTCCGATCAGTGGGCCGGAACGGTTAGTGGGTTGGGGTTCCGGGTTGGTAGTGGGGGGGAGGATATTCCAAATTTTGTTGGGCCCGTCCGTGTTCGGGCTTATCGGGTCCGGATCGGGCCAAGTTAACTTTTTTAGTGTATTATATTTTCTTATTCAATGTAATTGATACTTTAGTATTTGCAAACTTTTAAATAATAAAATAAGTATTTTAAGGCATAAAATTAAACATTTAGACTTTAAAGTCTAAAGTTTTAAATTTGAAATTTGATTTTTAAAATTTTAAAATTGAAATAGAGTGGCTACATAAAATTAATTAATAAGACCAATATATAAGGATCAAACTTCTAATGCTTTCATTATATATTTTTATTTCATAATAATACTTCAAATTAGCCTGTCTAATAAACTAACACATTAAGCTTAAATAAGTCTAACTAATTCAAAATAACATAAATTATCTCAAATCAACTTAATACAAAATCCTGGAGGACGCTTAAGACAACCCTTGATATGCCTCATTAAACCAGCTCTGCTCTCCCACTTTCGAAGAACATTAAAGACTCAATTATAGTTCTTGCACTCTACTTTGCGAACTTCTTCATTTTCTTCTACTACCTCAAAGTGTTCCCAAATATGTGAGAGCACTCTAGATGCACGGGGCATGATTTAACTTGAGCCTAACCAAAATGATAACCACACTTCACTTGACAATTATAATTTTATAGTGGCTACCGTAAATAATTGATAAAACTTGAAATATTAGTTAATCGAGAACTTGAGAGCAATAAGCAATTCAATAATCAATAGGGAATTGAGAGAGAATTAGGGTAGAAAAAGAGAGAAATTTGTGAGAAAAAAATAAAGAAAAAGGGGGACACTTATAGTTTTTAAAAGGCTATGAATATAATTTATCAATTATTAGGGGTGGAGGGGTGTCAGGACCAAAAATTCACTAGTCATGATGGCACCTAACCCAACACACTGAGTAAGCAAACTAATAACTGTCCAATATCAATATGGCTAATAAGTTAATTAAGCAAACTAAATTATTTGGATCTATTATATTTTTCAAGGATTGGTAGTATAAATTATGAGCTTCTAAGAATAGAGTTTACAAAGCCGATATGAAGAAAATACATCTTCTACTTGAAAAGTACATAAACAAAGTTTTATAAAGCTAAAGCTACCATGAACAAGAGACAGCTACACCAGGACCAGGTACACCTTCAAATTCAACAACTATTGAATACAACAACATCGGCATTCAGGATCTGCACGCATTGTGCGAGAAGTGCAGTATTAGTACAACCGATCCCGTATACTCAAACAGTAACAAATCTAACCTCAAGTTGAAAGCAGTGACAAGCTATAACATAGGTCAGGTCCAACACAAATAACCAACATCAGTTCATACAACGTATGACATATAAATGAGGAAATAATCTTAGAGATAAAAACCGTTTAGCTTTTTGCACAGGTTTTTGAAAATAGTTCTGCTTTTCAAGATTTTAGTAAAAAACCCAAATCTTTTATCAAAATCATCGAAGAATTTTGAGATAGTTTGAAAACTATAATTAAAAATCATTTCCACTTTAAATAAAAATGTTACATTTCCTTTTCAAATAACAAGTATGAAATACCACTCCATGCCCACATAATAATGTATAAAAAGCATCAAATGATGTGATACCATATATCATGAGGAAAATGCATCTCTATACATGTATGTCATATGTGCATGCCAATGCCATGTAACTCATAGATGAATCACATACTCACACTCTCAGAGCACTCCACCTTACTATATCACATTTTCCACTAATCATACTCAACTACTCAGTATTATATATAGCACATATGGCCCAGGAAAATTCATCTCGGATCATATACAACACTAACTATAAGTCATCCAGTACCGAGAAAAAAGGCCAATCCAAACTTGTGGAGAAATCCATCTTTAGGTATCAAGTACTTCGGACAAATCCATGTCCAGAGAAATTCATCCCTCAATAATATATAAATGCTCAACCATTCGGTACTGTATATGGCCTACCCGGCCCAGGAAAATCCATCCCAGAACATATATATCACTAACTAGAAGTCACCCAATACAGAGGAAAAAGGGCAATCCAACCTTGTGGAGAAATCCATCTCCAGATATCAAATACTTCGGACTAATCCATGTCCAGAGAAATTCATCCCTCAATAATATCATTCGTACCCACTATGGATGTGCAGACTCTAGAGGGGTTCATATAGCTCAAGTGTTATAACAAGTGAATCATGGCATAAAATAATAAAATATGTTGCGACGTGCAGACCAATCCTAAAATTGTCACTCATAATCAGGTTCTCGGCCTCACTCATTCATCAACCTCTCCAGTTTTACCCACGGACTTATAATGTCATGAAAACTGACTTGGAATAATGGCATGATGTATCAGTAAGTAACAACTGAGGTTGAGATATGATATGATATGAATGCATGAATGTGACTGAGAATGAAATGTCAATAAAATTAATAAGATGACAGCAATAAATGACCACTAGGGGTCCCAACAATATCTTCATAAAGCCTAAACATGATATCTAGCATGATGTACAGCTCAATTACTTTATTACATGGTGAAAAATACAAATATCAACAAACTAGGCCACTAAACAGTGCCATAGAAACAATAGAGTTACAACTTACAGGGTGCACGCCCGTTACCAAGCATGTGTGTTACCTCAACACAAATCACATAACACATAATTCGGGGTTTCATACCCTCAACACTAAGTTTAGAAGAGTTACTTATCTTAAACAAGCTGATTCCAACATCGAACAAGCGAAGCACTGCTCCAAGAATGCCATCATGGGCATAGCAACCTCCAAACAGCATAACACAAGCCAAAAGCAACTCAAATACATCAGATAATGCCCAAGGAAGCAATTACAAACGATAAGGATCGAATCCTAAGTCAAATCCCAAATTCGACCGAAAATCACACCCTAGCCCACGCCTCAAAACTCGGCAAAACTCAAAAAATTAGACAACTCATTCAATTGCGAGTCCAACCATAATATTTTCACTCAAATTCGACTCCAAATCGGTGTTCCAAACTTAAAATTTTATATTATGAAACTTTAGGCCAAAATCCCCAATTTCCTATTTCAATTCATCAACCAATTGCTAAAAATGAAGATAGATAATATAATCAAAACTGAGCATAAAACACTTATCCCAATCCTTGTGATGAAAATTGCTCCAAAAATCACCTTAATCCGAGTCCCACATTTCAAAATATGAAGAAAGAACCAAAACCTCAATTTTATAGCTTCTGCCAAAAATCCCGCATTTGCGGTCAAAATGTCGCATCTGCGACCTCAACTCACCAGGTGATCCCTCACACCTGCAAAACTATTTTCGCTCCTGCGCACTCACAATTGAGAAGACAAACATGCATCTGCGCAAATCCTCACTTCTGCGATTGATTGTGTGCACTTGCGGATTCGCATCTGCGCCTATACTTCTGCAAATGTAAAAACACCAGCGCCAGCAGTGATACACCTTGCCAAAATTCCAAAATGCTTCCGAATCAATGCGAAACTCATCCGAGCCCCTCGGGGCCTTATCCAAACATACCAACGAGTCCCATAAAAATCACACAGACCTAGTCGAGGCCTCAAAACACACATAACAATATCGAAACGGCGAATCACACCTCAATTCGAATTCAATGAACTTGAAACTTCAAACTTCCACAACTGATGTCGAAGCCTATCAAAACACGTTCGATTGACGTCAAATTTCTCACACAAGTCACATTTAACATTATGGACCTGCTCTAACTTCTGAAATGTGAATCCGACCACAATATCAAAAAGTCCACTGCCGGTCAAACTTTTCCAACATTCCAACTTTTTCCATTTCAAGTCAAATTCCTCTATGGATCTCCAAATCACAATTCGGGCATGCTCCCAAGTCCAAAATCACCCAACCGAGCTAACGGAACTATCAGAAATCGAATCCGAGGTCAAATGCTAAAAATTCAAAGTTGGTCAAACCTTTCCAATTTGACGCTTCTAGCAGAGAATCATTCTTCTAAATCATTTCCGAATAACCTGAAAACCAAAACTGATGATTCACATGTCATAACACATCATACGGAGCTATTCATACCCTCAAACAACCGAGCAAAGCGCAAATGCTCAAAACGATCGATGGATCGTTACGTCCTCCTCCACTTAAACATACGTTTGTTCTCGAACGTGCCAAGAGTTGTTCCAAAATCCATCAAATCGCCGTGTGATCTCACTATGCACATAACAGGTGATCCCACGCCACCCTATCTCATATAAGTCTGATAACACAACATGACAGAAATTTCCTAATCCAACCTAGCCCATAAGTCTTAGAACCCAATTCCCTACATCCAAAATTTTTTGTAAGATCAGAATCTCACCTACACACTATGGGTGTGTTTGGTATGAAGGAAAATGTTTTCTGGAAAATGTTTTCCAATTTTTTCATGTTTGGTTGGTTTAAATGTTTTGGAAAATATTTTCCTTATCAATTCATTTTCCTCCAATTGGAGGAAAATGTTTTCCTTATCAAAAGAAGGGAAAACATTTTCCAAAGCTCCTTCTCAACCTTTCTCACCCTCACCAACCCACCCCACCCCCTCTCAAAAAAACAGTTTTTTTTTAAATTTTAGTTTTTCCGTTTCCATCCACCCTACTACCCCTCCACCTCAACCCGTAAAAAAAATTACCTTAATTTTTTTTTTCTATAATTTTAAATTGTTGTTTTCTTATTTTTCTGCACCACCCACCCCCACCCCCTACCCCCTCCCCCCCCCACAAAAAAAATTTACTTTTTTTGTAATTTAAATTTTTGTTTCGTTTTACTGCCCCCCCCCCATCCCCCACCGCCACCCCTTGCCCCTCCCCCCCCTCCCCCGAAAAAAATTTAAAATATATTTTTCAGGTTTTAATTTTATTATTTATCATTTAAAGGCTCAATATTTTATAAGTTCCAAAATTATGAGTTCGAAAGTTTACAGGTTTAGAAATTATAAATTTACCGGTTCGAAAATACGTGATTTTTGCATTAAAAAGTAAAGCATCACATTAGTTCCTTTAGATTGTGTCAATTTTTAGAGACTTCGGGAAGGAGAGAGGTGGGGGAGGTGGGAGGGGGAGGGGTAGGAGAGTTGCAAAAAAAATATTTTTCTAAAAAAAACAATTTTTTACTCTCTACCCAAACATAGAAAATATTTTCCGGAAAATATTTTCCACTTACCAACCAAACAAGAGAAAATAAGTCATAAAATCACTTATTTTCCATGAAAATATTTTCTAGAAAAACATTTTCCATGGAAAACATTTTCCTTTATACCAAACACACCCTATATAAGTGTGTACAATATGTATCAAGCTATATTCATAACTCAAGATGAAATCATATGATATATCACATGACTCAAACACTCACAATGATAACTTCTAATCACATTAGCTACTCAAAACAACCCATTACCGATAATAAACCTCTTATCAAACAAAGCCTCATTCTAACACCTTCATATACTGCCAGCGACGAAAGAAACATGCAGAAACTCATAACCATTCATCAATTCAAAAAGTCATAGTGCTCCATCTTCTCCGACAGGAACAATAGAAGATTTCTAAGCCGACTTTCAATATTATCCTTCCAACCATTCTATAATCAATTATGATAGTATTCATTCTAGGTCCAATAACCTCATTTCATCCAACACGACCACTCTGGTGACATGATACATCAATACAATCCAAAGCCATAACTTGTGCAATTCGTGCACCCAATAGCAACATCCAAAATGTACTCAATCATGAAAATGCCTCAAAAGAGAGAACTGTCCCGTCAACTTTACAAGTACCATCACAATACCAAGCTAAGAGCCTAGAACACATCATAGAACCAAAAGACACGAATTCGACACCAAGGATCATACCTCTATTTTGGACAGGCAGATTAGAAAGTTGAGGTCAAAGAACATTGCTTCGGTAAAGGTTCAGTGGCGAGGCTAGCCAACCGAGGAGGCGACTTAGGAGATCAAGCAGGACATGCGCAGCCAGTACCCTCATCTCTTTCACTACTTCAGGTATGTTCTCTATGCTCGTTCGAGGATGAACGAATGTTTAAGTGTAGGAGGATGTAACGACCGGCCTGTTGTTTTTGGAATTTATACCACGATCCCCCATTAGTTGTTTCCCCTAAGTTCATTTCTGCTATTTTTGTTTGTCGGGACGTTCGGTGTTAGGATTCGGAGTGTTTTGGGACACTTAGTCCGTAAATGAGAGCTTAAGTGTTGAAAAATGATCTGTAGTCAGAACAGTGTAAAGACGACCTCGGAATGGAAATCTGATGGTTTCGTTAGCTCCGTTAGGTGATTTCGGGGTTAGGAGCGTGTTCAGAATGTATTTTGGAAGTCTGTAGCTCATTTAGGCTTGAAATGCCAAAGTTCATATTTTTTAAGTTTCTGGTCCGATAGTGAGTTTTTGATCTGAGGGTCGGAATGGAATTCCGGAAGTTGCAGAAGCTCTGTCATGTCATTTGGGATGTGTATGCAAAATTTTAGGTCATTCGGACGTGTTTTGGTTAGGTTTTTTATCGAAAGCGTATTTGAAAAAAATTTGAAGTTCTTGATTGAATCATTGATTAAATCAGGTTTCTGGTGATGTTTAGGTGTTTTAAGGATTGGTACAAGTTTGAATAAGGTGTTAGGTGGCATTGGTACTTCTAGTAGAGATCCCGGGGCCTCGGGATAATTTTGGGTGGTTGGCGGAAGAATTGGGAGTTGAATGAGTTGTTGAAGGCTTCTGTCTTCTGTCATAACCACACCTGCGGTTTGGGTTCCGCAGGTGCTGAGCCGTAGAAGCGGCCAGTCAACCGCAGATGCGGAATTGAGTAGGAGTAACAGGATCCGCATATGCAGAATTTTTATCGCAGAAGCGAAACCACATCTGCGGGTGGGAAACCGCAGATGCAAAAACTCGGGGCAAAAGTGGCTCGTGGTCCGTAGAAGCGGGACCACAAAAGTGGTCCCTTGTCCGCAGAAACGGGAATGCCTGAACAGAAATAGTAAATTCGATGGTTAAGTTTCAAAAGTTGAAAAAATCAATTGAGAGCTCGGGAGAGGGCGATTTTGAGTGGGTTTTAAAGAGAAGATCATTGGGTAACGTTTTCTTAATCCCTTGTAGTTGTATTCCATCAATATATAGATTAATCCATCATCTAATTTCGAATTTAGCATCAAAATAGGGGAAAACTTCTTAGACCAAACTATTGGGTTTTGAGTGAGCATTTGACCTCCAAATTGGGAGATTTTTATATAGTTAGGCTCGTGAGAGTACGAAGGTTCTAAAAAGGAAAAATTTATTCGATTCCGAGACGTTGGCCTGAAGGGCATTTTGGTCATTTTACCTAATTTCACGTTGTAACTTTGAATAAATAGCAAAACCAGTTGTTTGCGATGTTATTTACATTGTGTAATTAAATTTGAGTAGATTTGAGCCATTTGGAGTCGGATACTCGTGGCAAGGGCGTGGTTTCTAGTGATATGAGCCGGTTCGAGGTAAGTGGCTTGTCTAACTTTGTGTGGGGGATCTTCCCTTTAGGATTGTGACTTGATATTTGAGTGCCTTGTACGTAAGGTGACGAGCGCGTACTTGAGCCGATTGATGAAAATTCTGGTTTTTACTTAAGTTATTGAGATTCAGTTTTTCTCTCTTACTTGCCTTATTCTACTTGAAATTATAACTTGTGCTAGGTTAGAAAAAATATGTTTAGCTGACTTGACTGCCTAATTGCTTAAGTTATTTTGACTATACTACGTGAAGCATGCTAGACTAGTTCTATATGTTGTATGTCTTTCGTACTTCATTCCTTGGTATATTTCTGGCTGTGGTTGCGCATTTACATTGGGACTACGGATGTGGGATTCCGGTAGATCCCCCATCCCTTTGTCTGTTTACTTTAGGACTACCTGTTCGATTATCGATAGACCCCCTGCACTTTTACTTTGGAACTGTGAGTTAGATTCCCGATAAATCCCCATATACACTGATGGTTAGACTACGGGACAGTATCCCATGAGATCCACCGGACAGTTGGAAAAAGGCCTACAGGATGGTATCCTGGGAGACCCTCATTGCTATCTTTCACATTGAGATGTATTTACTGGTAACGTCCAAATCGACTGCTAAAAAGCAATAGATACGGTCGCAGTAATATAATTTACCCAACTAGGAGTCGGGGTCGAATCCCACAGAGAACAATGTGTAGGCGATTAGGTATGTAAGAAAATTATTGCTAATTATGCAAAGCCAAAACTAAGAATGGTGGTTGAAAAAGTATTTATACTTAAATGCGAAAATATAAACTAAACTAGAAAGCAAGTAAAATGATCAATGGCTACACGTATGGTTGCTTCGGGAATTACACTGAAGTGATCATGGACTTGCTAGTAATCATGCTTCTTTTCATACTTATAATTGATTTATTGAACTATCCGGATTGCTGATTATAAGGTTAATAATATTCATACGAATCTTTCGAGTTCTTATGAATCTATCCAAGTTAAATCAATACTTATATGTCTATGGTATTAATATTAACAAGAATGCATTTACACTCTTATTCTTCAACCAAACAAGGCAATTAAGTATATGTCTATCTTAATTGCAAATCCTTCACCCGATGCCCAGGATTCAAATCTTGTTCTATTTGATTTTATATGCAACCAAGAATTTCTTTGTCAAGTTTAATTCAAGGTTCGTAAATAATATTTCACTGTTGGCCAAGCAGTAAAATAATTAAGATCAAAATCAAATAAATAATCCACAACAATAAATTCAATATATTCAATCTAAGATTCAAATAACAAGATCATCTAATCAATACATAAGCACAACAAAGTATTTAATCCACACTTTAAACATGAATATTCTCATAAACAAGAATCAAGTGTTGGAAATAAATACTACACACTTAAATAATCAATACAAAGCAAGGAGATGAAGAAATAAACATAAATGAGTTAGAAAATCTTAACCACAAGCTTCAATCTTCAAGACCCAAGTGTGTGCGCAAAACCCTAGCTTTCAAAAATGTTCTCTCTACTGAAAATAAGCCAAAGATCCTCTTACAAATGAGCCTAATCGGGTATTAAATGATTTGGGGATCAAAAAGTGCGAAATTCCATAATAGCCCATGCCTGAAGCACGTACTTCGCAATTGCGAACAAAAGTTCGCAATTACCAAATATGCCCAGATAAGCCTAAGTTCGCAATTCCCAACAAAACTTCGCATTTGTGAAGTTGACCTTATTTATACAGTGTTCGCATTTGCGAACATATTCTCGCATTTGCGAAGTATCCCCATTTACTGCACAGTTCGCATTTGCGAACATTATGTCGCAATTTGCGAAGATTCCCAATTTCTGCTAGGTTCGCAATTGCGAACACTTCTTCGAATTACGAAGGATCCCTTTTAAAGCCTGTTTTCGCATTTCCCATGCATTGGTCGCATTTGCGAACCATGAATGCACTGCCCAGATTTTCCTCTCTTTTTCACTTCTTTTGACTTGTTTTCACTTGGTTTCTTCACCATTACTTCTAAATTACATTCAATCCTGTAGAATAGAAGTAAATAACATTAAATACATAATTTTATCACTTCAAACACAGCAAATGTATTGGTTTAAAGGCAAGATAAGTTGGTATTTTACCAACTTATCACACCCCCAAACTTAGGCTATTGCTTGTCCTCAAGCAATGGAAACGATAAAATCTCCTCCCAAGTGACTAAATCAACCTCATATCCTCAACACACCAAGCCAATTAAAAAGAAAGTCTGCTTTAATTACAAAAACATGACTTCGATTGGTACCAACAATTACTCCAAAGCATATGAATTATTGAGCACTTCACATAAACTTCATTATACTTCAAGTGCTCAAACACTAATGCAAATCAAAGTAACAACCAAGTCATGACACTCAAGCTTCAAAATTTGCCTCTATATCTCAATCAACTTTCTTTGGTCATTCTTATCAATTGAAAATGAGATTAGATTCACAACTAAATTTTCATGTGCCCTTACCTTCAAGAGGGGATCCCACACTCATAAATCTCAATTTAAATCAAAATTGGGATATCAAATGGAAAGAATTAACTCACTCTCAAAAAGATGTTCGAATGCATACAAGTATTACCATAAGCTTGCCTTTTATGTATTCCTCCACTAATGTAGACAACTTGGTTCAAAATCAATTAGGTCTGCTCGATGGTAGACGGTCCTAAGGCTTAAGGACTTTCCATATGCCCTTCACACCCTTCCACATGCGAGTAAAGAATTTATCCCTCTTCTTCTCCCTCTTCACCATTTGAGTGTGTGACTCTTCCAATTTGGTATGAGAAGTACTCAGCTCGCCATGCTTCTTCGCCAGCTCAGTGTATGCTTTTTCCAAAGCCTTGAGGTGATCTCCCTGTTTCCTTTGATCGTCAATGTATTTCTGGAAATCTTTCTTGGAAATATTAGTAGATCCCTCAGATGTCTCCCCAGGTCCCTGGGGAAGGCCAGAAACAAGCTCACAAATAACTCTCATCTCCTCACTAATCACAGTAAATGGTCCTCCAGCTGATGATGATGGCATACTACTCTGAGAAGATGAAACCAATTTCCTTTTCTTCGGCTGCACCGCTCCTCCTTCTCCCTTTTTCTTCAATGGATGTATGGGCTTCCCCGGATCTACCCAGTTGTCCCCAGCAGCTTCCTCCACCCCAGCAAGCTGACATAACTGAGTAATCAGTGAAGGAAATATCAATGAGGGACTGTTTTGGATCCGATACTCTCTAAGTTCATTTATAAAAATCTCGCCCACATTTAGCTGAATGCCATCAATGATGCAAGCTACCATTTGTGCTCGAGTGATTGGGATGTTCCATATGTTAGAGATGGGGGAGATACGACTGCAAATGATAGCCAGCCATATCTTTGCTTCTGCTGTAAACTCTTTTGAGGTAATCCCCCTTTTATCGGCTGCCCATGCAACAATTGCACCGGGACATAGTTTAGACACCAACCACTCTCCCGAAGCACAATCTTTTTCTTTGAATGACGTCATGTGGTCTGGCAATCTGAAGAACCTGTTCACATCTTCAGCCCCAAAGCGCACCATTTTTCCCCTAATTCTCATCTTGGGCTTTTTCAATCGGATTGCTGGGAGGTTTGCATAAAATTCTCTCACCCATTGCTCATTTGCTTGGCAAGGTTGAGTGGCAAAACAATTCCATCCCATGCCCATTAGTCTTTGGTAGAACTCAGGAAGACGTTCTTGGACATCATCCATAACTATCCCACACTCCGGAAGCAATTTCTTTGATAGCAACTCCTCATAATATTTGTCCTGGCACTCCATTATCAGGAATTGGTTGTCATCGAAGGCTTGCCCTTCTGCCTCATGATGTTCACTGGAGGATCCTTCTGAGTTCGGGTGCATTGTTTAATTATAAAACCTATAAAAAATTCTAAGTGTTAAAACATAGTATGGCAATGAATAATAGTGAAAAATGAAGTAAATATGCCAAAAGAATGATCGGACAATCAAAACTCAGCCTTAGAAAAAGTTCCAGAATTTTGAAATTTTTAAGTGTTGGGCTGCAGATGTCGCAATTCCCATATTTTCTTCGCATTTGCGAAGAAAACAGGCCTGGGAATTGCGAAATTTCCATAGCAAATGCGAACCAAGCAGACACTGGCAGTTATCGCAATTGCGAAAATTCTTCGCAAATGCAAAGTCTTCAGCACTGCACAGTTTTCGCAATTGCGAGTTTTATTTCGCAAATGTGAACTATCGTCCCCAAATCAGTGTTCTTTCAAAGAACAGTTCTTAGGCAGAAAATTTTTCAATCCAAGCAATTTTAACTGAACCCAACCATAAAAAAAAATCATATCTCATGTATTTTACTTCATACACAACTACAAATCAAGAATTTCGATGGTTTTGGCCACGAATTTCATTCGGGTCTTACATCGAACACATTAAAAGCGCATACATTAAAAGCGCATATTATTTGCAACTATTTCACAAATAATTGGGTACTCAGACTTCCCCAAATTTTACCATGAATGAACACACTCACTCTCAACCAAACCTCACCCAGAAATCAAAATGAATTTCAGTTTTTACAAATTAGGGCTAAGAACATTTTGTGGCTATTTTGAACCCTAGGGTTCCATAATACCAACAAAATCAACAAGAAAATGAAGATGAAAAAGAAATAAGCGTAAAGATTACACTTTCATTCTTGATTCTCTTCAAAGAGGAGTGAAATTTGACGGATTTTTTTGTAATGAGAGAGAGAGAAAAAATAGTTTTAGAACCCTTGGAGTGATTTATGAAATATTGTTTTAAAAATGAGCCTCAGTCGACTTTTACACTGCAGAAGTCGCAATTGCGATTTTTTCTTCGCAATTGCGAAGCCAGTTATTTTGCCTTTGAGTCGCAAATGCGAACATTTGTTCGCAAATGCGAACTCTGCTCTGCATTTTCCAAACAGCTACTGGTTTGTGTCTACCCGGATACCCCGACCTGCTCAAATCAACTCCAAAAAAATTTGAAACTTGGCAGATTAGTTAAAAATATTATTCTAAGCTATTCTAAAAAAGAAAATTTTAAAAACGACTAAAAAATTTTGAAAAACGACTAAAATGTTTGAAAAACGATGGGTTGCCTCCCACCAAGCGCCTCATTTAATGTCGTGGCACGACACAAACAACATTACCACTTTTATCTCAACTTGGATGATATGAACTGGGCCCCTAGCTTAGAATCAAGCTTGTGACCACGAGCGACGAGGGGTGGTAATTTAATGTTCGAGCCAATGCTTAAAATATTTATTTTGCACTTCTTGGATTTCAAGTGAGGAATGTCGTTTTGATTTCTTGTCTCCTCAAATTGTAAAATGTATGGCATGAATTTTTCTCCCTCGCAATTCTCCATTGACTCGTATAGTTCAACTCCCGTATCACCACACAATTCTAACGTTGAAAAATGCCAGGAATGTGATTTTAAACCTTTACTTTGCAATTCTTCTATCTTGACATCCTCTTTTTCCCCCGAACTAGAGTCAATCTCAACCACATTTGCATTTATACCGGTTGACTCTAATTCCATATTTTTGTCAGCATCATTAATAGCATTTTGGTCAAATAGTTAAAATTCCTCTTTCTGCTCCACAAGCTGGCTAGTATCCACACAAATTGGTTGTAGGGCATCAGACGCCTCAACCTTTTTATTCAATTGAGCATACAAATCATGGATATCTGAGACAAATTGGTTTATCTCTTGTTGTAGCTCAGTTCTTGCTTCTATTAGTTGTTATGTCATATTTGAAAGACCATCACGTAAAAAGTCATGAAATTTTATCAATTGAGCTTGTTCCTCTGGCCAAGATAAGCTCACTATATCTGCTTCTTATAAATTATCTTCTGGTGAGAACTCGCTCTCTTTAGTCACTTCCTCCGCTTCGGCTTTCATTATCATGATTGTTGCACTAATTCTTTATAAAGCCTGTCGAATTTCATCTTGTTGCTCAACTGTTTGCCTTATCATGTCCATAATAAGAGCTTTACTTTCCATATCATCCACTTCCTTGGCCCTATAATTTTCATCAAAACAAGTAGATTCATCATAGTAGGGGCTTGGGGAAGGGAAAGACAAATATGCACAATAATCCCAATGACCATTTTGGCCACCACACTTATCACAAATACTCCACTCATGGGTTTGAAATTGTGTGCACAATCCATCCCCGGGAGAATTTAAACAATTTTGCCACGAATGTGGTCCTCCACAATAAGGACAAGGATCATCAAAGTATGAACAACTACCATCTGACCAATTGTTATTATATGATGCCATTTTTCAAAAATAAGAAAATAAACAAGAAAAATTAATTACACAAATATTCACAAGTTTGGATCAAAGCACTTTCGCTTACTTTTCAAACAACCTAAATTACGCCAAATTATTCCCCGGCAACGACGCCATTTTTGGTAACGTCCAAATCGACTGCTAAAAAGTAATAGATACGGTCGCAGCAATATAATTTACCCAACTAGGAGTCGGGGTCGAATCCCACATAGACAATGTGTAGGCGATTAGGTATGTAAGAAAATTATTGCTAATTATGCAAAGCCAAACACTAAGAATGGTGGTTGAAAAAGTATTTATACTTAAATGCGAAAATATAAACTAAACTAGAAAGCAAGTAAAATGATCAATGGCTACACGTATGGTTGCTTCGGGAATTACACTGAAGTGATCATGGACTTGCTAGTAATCATGCTTCTTTTCATACTTATAATTGATTTATTGAACTATCGGGATTGTTGATTATAAGGTTAATAATATTCATAAGAATCTTTTGAGTTCTTATGAATCTATCCAAGTTAAATCAATAACTATATGTCTATGGTATTAATATTAACAAGAATGAATTTACACTCTTATTCTTCAACCAAACAAGGCAATTAAGTATATGTCTATCTTAATTGCAAATCCTTCACCCGATGCCTGGGATTCAAATCTTGTTCTATTTGATTTTATGTGCAACCAAGAATTTCCTTTGTCAAGTTTAATTCAAGGTTCGTAAATAATATTTCACTATTGGCCGAGCAGTAAAATAATTAAGATCAAAATTCAATAAACAACCCACAACAATAAATTCAATATATTCAACCTAAGATTCAAATAACAAGATCATCTAATCAATACATAAGCACAACAAAGTATTTAATCCACACTTTAAACATGAATATTCTCATAAACAAGAATCAAGTGTTGGAAATAAATACTACACACTTAAATAATCAATACAAAGCAAGGAGATGAAGAAATAAACATAAATGGGTAAGAAAATCTTAACCACAAGCTTCAATCTTCAAGACCCAAGTGTGTGTGCAAAACCCTAGCTTCCAAAAATGTCCTCTCTACTGAAAAATAAGCTAAAGATCCTCTTACAAATGAGCCTAATCGGGTATTAAATGATTTGGGGATAAAAAAGTGCGAAATTCCATAATAGCCCATGCCTGAAGCACGTACTTCGCAATTGCGAACAAAAGTTCGCAATTACCAAATATGCCCAGATAAGCCTAAGTTCACAATTCCCAACAAAACTTCGCATTTGCGAAGTTGACCTTATTTATACAGTGTTCGCATTTGCGAACATATTCTCGCATTTGCGAAGTATCCCCATTTACTGCACAGTTCGCATTTGCGAACATTATGTCGCAATTTGCGAAGATTCCCAATTTCTGCTAGGTTCGCAATTGCGAACACTTCTTTGCAATTGCGAAGGAGTCCTTTTAAAGGCTATTTTCGCATTTCCATGCATTGGTCGCATTTGCGAACCATGAATGCACTGCCTAGATTTTCCTCTCTTTTTGGCTTCTTTTGACTTGTTTTCACTTGGTTTCTTCACCATTACTTCTAAATTACATTCAATCCTGTAGAATAGAAGTAAATAACATTAAATACATGATTTTATCACTTCAAACATAGCAAATGTATTGGTTTAAAGGCAAGATAAGTTGGTAGTTTACCAACTTATCATTTACTTTGTGTTTACTCTGTCTTTTATAGTTGTTACTGCCTCATTGACCTGTCTTATCCCACTGTTGTACTTATTAATCCTGTTAGATTTTTATACTATTAATAATAATAATAATAATAATAATAATAATAATTATTATTATTATTATTATTATTATTATTATTATTATTATTATTATTATTATTATTATTATTATTATTATTATTATTATATTTTATCTAAGTAGGGCCTGACCCTCCTCGTCACTAACCAATCGAGGTTAGGCTTGGCACTTACTCGGTACCGCTGTGGTGTACTCATGCCCTTCCTGCGCGTGTTTTTCATGTGCAGATCATCCAAGTACCTCTACTTAGGCGCACTATCCTTGAGGAGAGGAGATACACAAACACTTTGAGGTATATCTGCAGTGTCCGCAGACCGAAGAATCTTCTTCCTTATTCTTGATATAGAGCTATTATCCTATTATACTTTTGATATAGACATTCTAGAGATCAGAGTAGTTATGGTAATTCTATTAGCCTGTGTTTCCCGAGAGTTTTCGGGATTTGGGATTGAGTTGTAGACTTCCTCATATCTTTAGTGTTGTATAGGTCGGGCGGCCTTATATTCAGTTGTTATTTTTCATATGTTCAGTTTTAATTGATTATTCCGCAAGTTAAATTGTTATTTCGACACTATTAGTCTTACTTAGTTAAGGAACTAGGTGCCATCACGACATGTTCATGGAGGGTGAACATGGGTCGTGACATGATCTTGAGGTACCACTTCCTCAGTACAATTTGTGCACAAATGTATCTTGCTATAACTATAAGCAAGATAATATGATAGCAAGAGTTTTCATCTCTATGTGAAGATATTGAACTGACGATTCCAACAAGATCACGTGAAGACAATATATCTATTAGGAATTATAGTTTCAAGGTCAAACAAATTCAAACAAGAGATCTTTCGAAGATGGTGCACAAGATTGGAATGCAAATGCTTAAAGATGTGAATTAATGCTTTCATCATGGGAGCTAATGCGCGTTGCGCTCTTTTTCCCTTACTAGGTTTTGTCCCACTGCGTATTGTTAGATATGTGTACTATTTTTCTTTTCTAGAATTTTTTTTCCCATTGGGTTTTATTTTAGTTATGGTTTTAACGAGGCACATTATCTATTGAATTGACATTCAAGGACAAGTGTTATAAATAGAATTCTATTGATGGTGAATGTCTATATATAGAGAGATTCTAGGGTTTATACTTGGAGGCTAAGTCAACATCTCTATATAAATAGAGGGTTATTCCATTGTAATTCATCCTATATCAATAAGAACTCCATCTCTTTCTACTTTTCTCTACAATACTCTTCTTCTTCTTTTATTATTTTATAACATATTACAAATAATTCAAGAATACAACTAATAATTCGTGCAATATATATGGGGTTTTAAGGTATCTGCCAAAGCTAGGGGTGTCAATGGATATTTAAAAATTGACTAAACTGATCGAATTGTACTATACCGAACCGATTTTTAGGTTTCTTTTAATAAAACTGTAGGTTTTTATCTAAATCTATAATCGTATCGGTAATCAGGGTAGTTTTTTATTTTATGATAATAAAATAAAAAAATACTGAACCGTACCAAATAAATTTAAAATGTGAAAAATATATTTATATACTAAATTTCAAAATAATAAAGCATTGAATATTTTCTTGGGCCTTGAAATTATGAAATAATTATAAGCCAACAAGAAACTAAACTCAAAATCCTAATTCCCAAACCTATTATGCTACTCCTATTAAAATTAAATTATTTTGAGCATATTTACTAGCAAGACACAAGGTATTGTAGCGATTATGAGTAGCAAACTGCAATGTATTTAATATGTTTCCTTTCGCATGATTTGGATTTTTCTTTCTGAATATTTAATCTTCTGTAGACTTTATTCTTGATTGCTAGCTTGGTTAATATCTATCTACTTGTGTAATTTATGTTTTTATTGTATTTGCTTAGTTTCTTTTATGTAGTTGTAGAATAATTGATGGATTTATACACTAGCCATCTTTCATGTTTTCTTAGTTCATCATCTTTTGAAATATCAAAATATCTAAAATGCTTAACTAAGTTCTATAAAAGTACGTATGTTATTGCATTCTACTTCTACTAGTGACTTAGATGACTTCAACAAAATTACCGAAAATTAACCAAATCGTACCGATACCGAAGAAAAACTAACATGATTGGGACGGTTTCGAAAAGTCTAATTTTAGTTACACATAATAAAATAACCAAAAATTAGTATGAGATAAATTTTATAAAATAACCGGTCGAACCGAATCATTTAAAGCCGTACCCAGAGAAAAGGGTGAGGGCAACTTTAGCGAAAAGAAAGGGGCTGAGGGCATTTTCGGCAGTTTAGGAAGTATATCAGTTCAGAGAAATATCCCCCATTTGAGAGTCGTGATTTTAACCATAAGATGGAGCTCATCTCTCTACACTTCTCGCCATTTATAACAAGTAAGATTACATTCCACAATTCTTATTCTTCGTTCTTGATGTTTAATTTGTTTCAGTTTGCCACCTGTAATGCTAACACTGTTATCAATCCTATCCTTTGGTTAGAAATGAATAGGGCTATTGCATTTAGTTCTCATTTATCATTTCCCACTGCAGAGTGAGTGAGTACTATAGTGAAACGGCTCCATATAGTACGAATTGCATTGTGAGGATTCATATACGACCCCAACTAGCTATTTTTGGATTGAGCCGCATTATTAGTTATAGTCTGTGCCATAGATGAAATTGTAACAAAAAGTAGTGTGGCAATTGCTCAGTGATTATGGATATTAAAGGAAGGCACGGGCGATTTAATGGATTTTGTTCATATCAAATTCAATTGCATTTTAGTGTTATGTATTGTTGATAATGAACTTACCGTTTAGATAAGAAGACGAAGCTAAATTTCAATCTGGTTTTTGAGTGTCTGGTGTTATTGATAAGTTTTGAGTAATTGAACCAAGTACAATTGACATAGTTTCTGGTGCTAAGGGTTGAAGGTCATTGGATTTTTATGTGGAAGCCTACTACAAGATTTACTTGGTATCCTGAGTTGTTGAGATGCAGGGAGAAACTTAGAAAATATCAGAAACAGTGTTCACTAACAGTGATTGATGAGGCTGGTGTTGTATGTTGATAGGAGCAAATTTTCAACTCAAAATTTTATTGTTTAGTGAAAAAATGGACGTGTTAGTCTTCAATAAATGGATGGGGACCCGGAACTGACATTAAGAAAAACGGGAATTTATAAAAAATAAAACACGTACAGTAAAGAAAGAAAAAGTTTTTTAGAGCTAAAGCTGGTTGAGGTTTTCCCTGGCTAATTAACTTGCCCTCAGCAAAAGTTCATACTCATGGATGTTCTTGGGTAGATCTGTGCTCCTTGTAGTGTTACCACCTTTTTATTTTCTCTATCTGTTGTGGAAGGATTTACCTGTTTTTTGCAGTTTCTCACTTGAAGTTTCAATAGTTACAACAACAACAACAACAACAACCACCTAGTATATTCCCACAAGGTGGGGTCTGGGGAGGGTAATATGTAGACAGGCCTTACCTCTACCCGAGAGGGCAGAGAGGCTGTTTCCAATCGACCATCGGCGCATGGAAAAGAAAGGCAAACAAACAAAACAAAACAAAAAACCGCATTAGTAATTCCAACATACAACGCATAAAAATTATCTAAACATAAGAGACATATGTACCATAAATAAGCAGGCATGCAATGATATTAAAACATCAACTACCAGAAATGACTACCATAAGAGAACACACACTAATCCTCTATGGCGGCCCTACCACGCCTCACCCACCCCGGGGAAGGAGTACGAAAAATCTAGAAGCACCTATCCTACAACCCTGATACTAGACCTCCAAACTTTCCTATCAAGGGTCATGTCCTCGGAAATACACATCCTGGCCATGTCATGTCTAATCACCTCTCCCCAGTATCTCTTAGGCCTCCCTCTGCCTCGCCTCACACCGACCACCGCTAGCCGCTCACAACTCCTCACCGGGGCATCGGGGCTTCTCCTCCGCATATGCCCGAACCACCAAAGCCTCGCCTCTCGCATCTTCTCATCCACTGGGGCCACCCCCACCTTCTCCCGAATAACTTCGTTCCTAATCTTATCTAACCTGGTGAGCCCGCACATCCACCTAAGATGATTTCAAATACATGTTTAGCTTTTGATGAATGATTTTTACAACATTGAGTTCACATCTTCATTATGCTCATGCAAATGGCCTCTTCAGTGGATTATGCACTGCATCCCTAATTAATACTTATGCTTCAATACTAAAATATCTTGTATTCAAAAGTACAACAACAATAACAACAACAAACCCAGTGTAATCACACAAGTAGGGTCTGGAGATAGTAGTGTGTATACAGACCTTAACCCTACCTTGTGAATGTAGAGAGACTGTTTCGGATAGACCCTCAACTCAAGGAAGAGAAAAAGAATCAGTAACAACAACAATATAAGATGATAAGATAACCGAAGTAATAGAAAAAACATGGAGTAATAGAAATCTAAGAATAAGAAAATACGAAAATGATACTAATACTATTGGTATGGGAAAGAGATACGCTTGACTACCTACTAATCTTCAACCCTAATTCTCGCTTCTCCCCCCTCCTATTAAGGGTCATCAGTTATGTCCTCGGTAAGTTGAAGTTGCATCATATCCTCCCTAATCACCTGATATTTTCATTAGAGCCGGATACCCGAGTAGTGCGGAATTTAGCCAAACGACGTGTATAACGATAATAATAAAGACAATGCAAGTTATAATAACAATTAAAGCATATAAAAGAGACATATATTTAACTTGGTTTGGTTAGTATGACCTACCACAAGCAAAAAGGTGCAATTTCACTACAACAACAAGAGTACAAAACAGAGTACAAGATGGGATAAAATGCTAATCAACCCAAAATTATCCCCGAGAGAATAACCTCTCATGGTCACTCCAAGAAGAGAATCACACGAGTGTTTTCCAACATTAAACTCTCTTACAAAAATACTCTCAATAAATAAAGGAGGAGGGGAAGAAACAAGAATTGAATTCTCAATCTTGTTGGTGCATTTGTAACATGAATGAAGCTGCCCTTTTATAGAAAATCAAGGCCAAATACTTGGCCAAGAGATAGCCACATGGGACTTGTCTTGCTTAAATAAAAATGGGCGAACAAAGCCTTTGGTTACAAGGCCAAAGATATGGGCATGTTACAACTTCTTTGGCCTACCTTTAACTCTCATCAGGCCTCTCACACATCGTTGTGGCATCAGTGCATTTCCTCTTCACATGCCTTTACCGTCTCAGTCTCTCATCTTGTCCACCACGAAGGCCGCACCCATATTGTCCCGAGTATCTTCATTCTTAATCTTATCTCTTTTGGTATGCTCGCCAGGGACGTACGCATGATTTTCATAAGAGGTGTCAATATTTTGAAGAATTGAACAACTGAACAAATAATTGAAAGAATATCATATTTAAAAAATACACTTCAAGTTATATTAATAAAATATAGTTCAAAATATATTACTATGACTCACGCCAACAAAAGTTATTTTTGAAAATGTGTTCATAATAATATGTGATACTGAGACATGTTTTTGTGAGCATATGGCACCATAGTGATTTTAGGTTTGAAGGTTGAGTTTCAAGAATTTGCTTCCTTCTGAGTTGTATTTTTCAAATGATAAATCTAAAGTTCCAAAAATTAAGAGTACATCACGGCTCGATCTCACAACCAGCTTTAAGGATCTTGATCAACCACTACACTAAGTCACACTAGTAGTCAAGAACTTCCAATTTTAATTTTCACTAACATTTCTCTTTTTTCTTGCATATTATATATATTTATAATTAGTAGAACCTTTCGACCTAGGTACGCCCTTGATGCTCACACATCCATCTTAGCATCCTCATTCCACTACTTGCATCTTCTAGACACGGGAGTTCTTGACTGCCAAATGTAGTCAGTTTACCGACCACTCTATAGAACTTACCTTTAAGTCTTGGTGGCACATTCTTATCGCAAACAATACCGGATGCGAACCTCCATCTTATCCACCCTGCACTAATACGTTGTATGACATCATCGTCAATCTCCCCCATTACGTTGGATTACTCACTGATAGGTACTGGAGCTTTGTAAAAATTTGCTACTCGTTCGTCATTTTAACTCGTTGGATGGTACAGAATCTATTGGTGATATAAAGCGGTTTAACCAAGTGCTATATATTACGAGAGCCTAAATAATGAAGAATTACTCAATGTAAACTTATGTTACATAAGACGATTGAAATTATTGCTGTATCCAGTGCCAAACAGGGTTCCCAGTTTCTGTACTTTAACTGCTTGCTCAGTTATGTTCCAAGGCTTATGCTTAGCTGTCTAGTATTCAGTATTCCTCTCTGTGAATTATCCCAGGATGTTTCTCAACTATTTGTGGAAAGAATTTTAAGATAATGGAAGGAAAATAGGGTCAAATATATATTTTCTTATAGCTTATCTTCATTTTTGATCTTTGAAGCAACCGGAACGTTGAAATCTAGAGATTGCAATGCGTTATCTACACGCATTTATCCTCTTGGTTCAACCAAGTCAAAAGAATCTGCTAGCAGAGTCTTCAGAGTAACTTCTGCACTTGCAGAAACAGCAGTGTCTATAGCAGTTGCTGCCACAGTTGTGGGTGCTGCAGCAACTATTCTTGTAAGGAGAACTAAAGCTTCGGAAGCAATTGAGGTGAGTTGAAAGCTGACAAGAGTTATTTCTTCTGATATAAATATTTGTTCATATCCTGATATAAAGTTGAAAGCAGCTCAATCAAATATTTAATCTTAGCCTGAAATTACACTTAAGGACATTTTCTGATACTGATCTTGGAGTACAATGAAAATCTTGTTGCCTTCTGGATGATCCCAAAATGAACACATGTTTTTATACCTTAAAAATATCGAGGAAGACATCGCCTTTTCTTCTACCACTATTAAATTTATTCGCGTTTCGCACGGTTATAGAAGTTCTCATTAAATGTATGACAACTTTTTTAATATTGGAATATTTAAAAGTATTCTATCACTTAGAGTTTTTGTTTCTAATTTTTTAATTCTAATCTTATAGAAATACTTGTTTTTGTATAATCTATAACTGCTAAACTTTAGTGGCAAATTCTCATGTGGTAAAACTGTTTCAATAATTATTGATTAGAATCTATTCATTACCGAGAACACAATACTGACCAAAAAATATAAGTTGATTAAAATCTATTCGTTACCACAAAAACCTTTCCTGACCCTTTCAGTCTTTTGCTGCTTTAGTTAGCTAGCCTTTGATGAATCTATAAGATATTAGTAGTAGTAATCACCAGTTAAATGGAGCACCAATTAAACGAATTGGAAAATATTAAAACCAAACACAGTCGATTTATTTTCCAGATATGTCCAAAGATTAAAGATTTGTGCAGTAGCAGTTTATTCTCCAAACTAACTAGAAAAGAGAAAAATACTATGCAGAATTGTGAAGTTTAAGTAGGGGGGAAATCAAATGACTTGTAGTTCAAATGCACTTCTTATTACGCTCTTAGACTATCCCCTTTGATTGTTGTTCTTATCAATAGACAGGCCCCGCCGAAAATCTGTGAAGACTGCGGTGGCTCTGGAATTTGTGCAGAATGCAGAGGGGAAGGATTTGTGCTAAAAAGGATGTCCGATGAAAATTCTGAGAGAGCAAGACTGATGGCAAAGAATGCAGCTACAAGATATACAGCAGGGTATGTTTTCCATTTCGTTAAGCCCCTCGTTCATATGCACTGAGCTCTAGCCTCAAAGTATATGAACTCATATCCTGCTTTTGGCAGGCTTCCCAAAAAATGGAGCTACTGTATGAAATGCAACGCGGCTCGTTCCTGTAATTCATGTGGCGGCAGTGGGAAGTTGAACTAATTGTTATATTGCCTTGTGATATACAATATCATTCAATTCTGTCAATATAGTGGTACGAACTTTGAAGAATATGTAGGCGGTAATTCGACGCATACCCTAATTATGTGTAGTTTGTCGATAATTCTTTTGGAATATGGTCTTATTGTGATCAAGACTCAATCTGCTGTTTACATTTTCTCTGTCCTTATTGAAATGTGGTATGTACTACGAGGTATGTGGAATAATAACATGACGCGACTTTCATACTACCTAAACTTCATAAACAAAAAAAGCATCGAGATATTTAAGGTTCAGCTTGTTGATGTTGAATCTGGTATTTGTAATTCCACCACTTTTTAGGTAATAATTTACCATAATAATGGCCATTTGCATCCTATAGTATTGCTGCGCTTTATACTTTCTTATATTCGAAATTCATTGAGAAGTTTCATAAAGCGCTGGCACTATTGAACTACCAAATGTGATTGGAAATTAGAGCTCCATGCTACTTTGTACTTCTACTCTAAAATATCATGAATCCACAATTTAGTTATTTTGTTTGGGGATTTTTTCTTTCATATACAATATTTGAAACCTATTTATCAAAATTGTCCTAATTTTGTATATTACCAGTCCTAAACAAAGATTACTTACAAATTATATACAACCCATTATTAGTGCCTTAAACTAGGAGATTTGGTTGATTAATTTTTCTATTTTCTCTCCACCCCTCTTTCAATAATATTAGCGGCTAGGATCAATCAGCTAATCCCGTACCGAGTCAGCATTTTCCTATCTAAATTCATTACTGGGACAGGAAGGAGCTAGGTTTGGAGTACAAATCAAGAATGCATCAATTGTAATTAATATCCAAAATTGATCAACACCCCACTACTCTCAAGTACATAGGTATGTCCAAGTATAGATTCTTTAGATGTGTCATTGGCGATATTTTGATTGTAGCTGTGAATTTTTTTTAATTCTTATCTTAACTGTTGTATAAATAACGGCTGTATCGTATGATCAAAATTTGAAGAGGTGAAGTCGCTTTTATTTTCTTGCAGGCTTTACTTTCCACGAACAATTTCCAGTTCAATCAGATTTGGAGTATATAGTAGAACTTTGAGGGCTAAGACGGCTACGTCATGAATAGTGCACGTGAGTCAATTTGAAATTCATTCTTTACCTTTCTTTCTTTAACAAATCAAATAAGAAAAGAATAATGTATCATCAAAATTTTGATATATATACAACATATAACTAACAATGAATTTCATACAACTTATTTACAACTTATCTACAACTTTCACACATTATTATTACTTAGCTAAATACAACTACAACATCATACAACCTAAATACAATTTTCATACAAAATTTATACAATATATCTTTGGTATATATTTTGCAGTAGTGTGTTATTCTTCCTCTGTGAAATTCCAATCAAAACTTCATTTCTTAATACAATTTTGATACATACCAACAACTCTATGCTAAAGATAATATTTATAACTTAAATACTACTTTCATTTAACCATTCATACATGATACAACTAATTTCACACTTTCATACAATATTAAAAAAACTACAAATAAAATACAACCAAATACAATTTTCATACAACTATTATACAACTTTAGTATAATTTGTATGTGTCACACCTCCTTTTGGCGCGCCCACTACCCGGGGGTAGAAGCGTAAGGGAGTTTTTTCAATTTAAGTGATAATATTCGAAACGGGATTATTCTATTTATTTCAGAGTCGCCACTTGGAATAAATTAAGGTGTCCCAAGTCACCGATTTATTTGAATCCCGAATCGAGGAAATTTTCGACTTTCCAAATGAAGTTTGCGAACCAGAAATTCTAAGTAAGGAATTCTGTTGACCCGAGGGAAGGTGTTAGGCACCCCCGGATCCCGTGGTTCTAGCACGGTCGCTTCAATTATTATAAATGGCTAAAAATATCTGATTTTAACATATGTTATCCTATATGCTTTTAATAAACTAAATCACTTTTGTTAAAATAAAACTATACATTCAAACCTTTAAACGAGAGTCTAATTCTAAGTAAAACGAAAAATATTAACTTTGATGATACTTTGGTTGGTGTACATGTTTATTGAAGTTATTTCTCGATTAAATCATGCAAAAGCATCGATGCGTGAAACGATTCCATTTTTTAGCTAAGATTTGCTACTAAATAATCGGGAATGTATCTAATTCGAATAAGACTTTTAACAAAGATATGAGCATATATTTCTTAATTTTAATATCTCACTTATCAATTAGATCGAAAATGTCTGTTCTCCCGTGACTGGCTAAAATAGAATAATTGATTAGTGAAAGTTACAAACTAAATAAAGCAAACTAACTGCTGAATTTCAAAGCTAATTCTAATCACTTGTTGCTAAGATATATACTTGAAACTCAACTTATTTTTATCTGAACCATATTCATTGCCGACTTGAACAAGATTCGAACTTTATACTAATTTCAACAAAAGGTTCATATATTAACGAGAAATGTTGAATTAATCTAAAACAAACCTTGACTTAAACATAAAATAATTAAGTTATACAAATATACTCTTATACTAACAAATATGTATAGAAAACTTCATCTAATTCTCAAAAAATGAATAGGCAGTGATCCACATGCTTGAAACCAACAGACATTCTTATTTCCGATTTTTATTAAAAGCTTACACCAACAAGGAATTTTGTAGTCGTGTACCTGGAATTCAAAAGCAAAAGAGGAGGTCAGTGATTTGTTTGACAGTGAACGAACAACAAAACAACAGCAGCAGCAAATCCCAGCAAGAGTACACTAGCAGTTCACAGCAGTGATTTGAAATTCCAAACAGCCACAAACACAGCCCAGAAAGTTTGTGAAGAGAAAAACCAAACAGCAACAACCAATATCAACACAAATAGACTTAACCGAGCTTGAGTCAGGCCAAGATTCTTATATAAAGTTGATCTTTTAAAACTCTTAAGAATAGACTTTAAACTTCAGAATTGATTCCAAAACATACTGTATTTCAAAAGAAACTCTCAAAGACTCTCCCAGTGTTGTTAAAAGATTGACCAAGCTATCCAGTTTTTTAAGCTTTGGAAAACTGATTTCAAGACCCTCTTTTACTGAATAAAATCTCTGTTTTCAGCTCTTTTTGGGAGGTTTTCCCTTTGTATGTGTATTCTCTGCCTTTTATCTCTGTTTTTCAGTGTGTATCTTCTCTGTCTGTCCTAAACTCTGCATTCAGGGCCCCTATTTATAGCCAAACTTAACAGCCCTCTTGCAGCACCTTCTAATTATTTAAAAACCAAACAAAAACCCCATATTATTCCCCTGCTTTCTCACCTTCCACTGTCTAAGTATGGTTTCAACTATATAAAACTCCAAAGTGCAGAAAAATGGTGGAAAATCCTGCCGTCCAGCAGGTCTTAATACCTTCTCCCATATGCATTGCCTATTTTATTACTAAATCACAACTGGCTCTTGGCCTCCACTACTTGGTGTCTAAATCTGAAGGTTAAAGCTACCCATTTTTAATTCTTTCAGGCTGTTGGGACAGTGTCTATATGGCTTCTTTATTGTAACAGTCCCCTTTTCTTATTTTAAGCCAATTCAAACAAATCCTTGCCTATTTCAATAGATTTAAACAGCTAAACAGATCCTTCAACCTTGCTATAACACAAAGTATAATTTGGAGATTAGTGGATCTCCATTCCAACTCAAACAAATAATTATTGAGGCAAAAGGGCTAGATATAACTAGCTAAAGCATTTTTAGGTAGATTTGATAACAACAAAAGATACAATAGAGGAATGATTTCAAGGAATATTTCAAACTAAAATTGATCAGTTGATTCAAATCTAATGTGTCTAAAAATGAACGAAACTAAACTCCAAGTTCGAGCTGTGTCAACGAATGTAATTCGTCGCAATGTAATTAATCAAACAAACAAAACAGAATCAATCAACTAAAGGTCTAGCAAAAAATGGGGATAATCAGAAGAAAATAAGAAATAGAGGAAATCAAACAAAGCAAATTAAAACAAAAAAAGAAACATATAGAAATAAAGTAGAAGGTAGGAATCAGTACCTCGGGTGCTTAAAACAGAGGCGACCTAGGCTTGCACTTGGACTCAATCGTTTGAAGTTCGATCTTCTCTTAAGTGAGCGGAATCCCAAGGTTTGAGTTCTAGGGTCTTTGACGTTCGCATTTGGGATTGAGATTTTCTGGTTGGATTTGAATCAAAATAACGGTGGTTAAGGTGTGAGGGAGGTCTGGTGAGGGTAGGTGGTGAGTTTGGGGTCAAGTAGAGGCGACGCCGCCACTAGGAAACAGTGGCGGCTAACTAGGGTTCATGGCTACAAATTAATATTTGAAAGGAATCTGGTATGATTCGAAGTTAACTGATATGGGGATCGGGTTGAGGAGGTCTTGGGGAGTTTGGGGTGTAGAAATGAAAGGGATTGGACCACCGGAACCGCCGTGAGGCGATTTCTGGTGGGTGGTGCACGGTGGTGGACGGCGGAGGGTTTTCGTCTCTGATAGAGACGAGTAAGGAAGGGATTGTTTGGTTTGGTGTGCAAAACGGGTCTTGGGGTTTTTTTGGTTAGGTTAGACATGAGAATTAATTCTGACCATTAGATCACAAGAATCCAACGGCCAAGATCAATTGTTAGATAAAACGGGGTCGTTTTGAAGGGTAATAGGAATGGGTCACTGAACGGGTAAGGGTGGTTGGATCTAGACCGTTGGATGGGGTGGGATCGAACGGTTGAGATGGTGTCATTGGTTTTAAAAGTTGGGCTGGTGTTTCATTTTTCGGATTTGGACTGGGTTTAATGAATGTTTGGGCCTGAATTTGGCCTAAGTCTTGGACAGCCCAGTCCAAATTTCCTTCATTTCCAAATCTTTTCCTTCTCTTTTAATTCCTAACAAAAAATTAAAATTCTAAATTACACTAAAAAATCAAATTAACTCATAAAAACTACTAAATTAGTTATACTAACAATTTACACACATAATTAAACATCTATTAAATATAAAATCACACAACTAGGTATTTAGATATTAAAAATGCCAAAAATACACATTTTTGTTATTTTCATTTTTTTTGGTAAAATAAACTTGATTACTTCTAATCGATAAAATTAAATCCTAAAAAAAATGCAAATGTCATATTTTGGTATTTTCTTAATTTGACAAATAAACGTGCGCATATAAAAATGCAAAATGATAATTGAGAAGATCACACAAAAATTTACAAAAATCACACATAGCACAAAACTATTTTATTTTATTTTATTTTATTTTTTTGATTTTGGGAGTAATTAATGTTAGACAAAAATCACGTGCTCACAGTATGTATATTGTATGTCAAGTATTCTTCTTCTTCTTCTGAAAATCTAACCAAAATCAAATCTAATCATCATCCAATACCTCAAAATTGAGATATGAACTCCATAGAATATTTCCAATCATTTGCAATAATACTCAATCCAAAAAAAAATATTTTTCTTTAAAATTTGAATTCAAATTCAAAACATCAAAGTTTTTTAATGGCTGCCTATGGTAGAGAGTCAAACACCTTCAAAATTTATGATAATTTTAACTAGAACAATGAAGCCAAATAATTAATATACATCCGCTGTTAGCCCGCATCGGAATGCCAACAAGAAAAGGGGAAGTCTAGAAAAGCTCCAAACTCCATCCATGACAAAATTAATCCCTTTATTTTCCATTGTTAGAGAAAATTAAGAGCTTTAGAAGAAAAGATCTTATGAAATCGGTGTAGAAGGATGGTTGATTTCAAAGAGATAAAGAGACAAATCCTTTAGAATGAACTGTGAGTGGGGTTAGTCTGGGTAAGAAAGGAATTATGAGGATTTAAAGGGATTTACTAAACTAAAATGCTACAATCAGAGAATACTCATTTAAAATTAATTTGTACATAATTGATAAATTGTATATGACTATGTAATTAAGTTTAAACTTGATTAGGGAGGGTAAATAAGTTTCATGTAGTATGGATATGTAAAAAATTCCTTTTATTAGGTTAGTTGTTTACTTGCCTTACCTGGAGTTCCATTCTTTAATTAGGTTGAATGGCCAGGATTAGGGGTGGCGAATAGGTGGCTTGGGCTAAATTTGGACGGGTAAAGATAGGATGAAATAGTAATTGGGTCATCACTCAACCTGTAACGACCTACCATCATTTTGAGATTTGTAACCCCGTTTCCTTATTTACTGCTCACTATGTGCTTAATTGTTGTTATGTAACTTGCCGGGGTAGTTAGTTCGGGTCCGGGGAAGTTTTGAAACGAGTTGAGACACTTAAGGTTGGAAGCTTAAGTTGTAAAGGTTAACCGAATGTTAACTTATGTGTAAATGGCTCCAAAGTTGATTTTTTATGATCCCGTTAGCTCTGTTGGGTAATTTTGGACTTAGAAGTGTGTCTGGATAGTGATTTGGAGGTCCGTAGTTGAAGTAGGCTTAAAATGGCAAAAGTTGAAAATTTAGAAGTTTGACCGAGAGTTGACTTTGTGGTTACCGGGCTCGGATTGGCGCTCCGAGAGTTGGAGTAGGTTTGTGATGTTAGTTTTGACTTGTGTGCAAAATTTGAGGTCAGTTGGACTTGATTTGATAGGTTTTGGCATCAGGTGTAAAAGCTAGAAGTTCAAAAGTTCATTAGGCTTGAATCAATGCGCTATTCGCGATTTTAGCATTGTTTGATGAGATTTGAACACTCTACTAAGTTTGTATCATATTTTAGGACTTGGTGATATGTTTGGTTGCGATCAGGGGGGCCTCGGATGGTTAACGGACTAAAAATTGGACTTGGAGGACTGCTGAAGATTGTTGTTATCCAATTTTGGTTTCCTTCTATGCGATCATGTGGGCAAGTATGCGATCGCGAAGGCTTCTTTGGGGCAGCTGGGATTTTACTCTATGCCTTCGCAAGCTAGAGTATGCGATTGCGTAGATTGGACAGGTAGAGCATCGCGAACACGTGTGTTAGGCCGCGTTCGCGAAGAGGAAGTGAGGCAGTTGGGTTCACGCGTGTTGTTCTCTGCGAACGCGTGGGTCAATCTGCAATCGCGTAGACCTTAGAAGACTATGCTTCGCATTTGTGTGGGTTTGTATGCGGCCTCGTAGAGGTGTTTCTGGGGGAAATGGAGCTTGTGCTTCGCTATCGCTGAGATATTTCCGCGATCACAAAAAAGGGACATCTGGGCATAACTTAAATATTTCAAAAATGAGTGTTTGAGGCTATTTCAAAATTTTGATTTTGGGAGCTCGACTGGAGACAATTTTTGGAAAGATTTTCAAGGGAGTGAATTGGGTAAGTAATTCTTACTTAGTTTTGGTTAAATTCCATATTTATATGTTTGATTGCATCATTTAATTAGTGATTTGGGCTGAAAAATTTTGGGGGGGGGGGAGGGATGCAGGAAAGTCCTCAGACTAAATTTTGGGAACTTGACCGAGATTTGGTATCGGATTTTAGTAATTTTAGTATGGATGGGCTCATGGTTAAATGGGTGTTCGAATTTTGTGACTTTTATCGGATTTTGGGATGTGGGCCCAGGGTTAACGTTTGAGTTGACTTTTTGACTATTGATTAAGAACTTAGTATTTCCTTATCGAATTGATTCCTATAGCTTGAGGTGATCATATAGAATTATTTTTGGCTAGATTCGACGCATTTAGAGGTCGTTTCGCAAGACAAGGGCTTGTTAGAGTAGAGTTTTGCAATGTTTGAGGTAAGTAACATCTCAAACTTAGTTATGAGAGTATGAAATCCCGAATTACATGTTATGTAATTGGTGTTGAGGTGACGCACATGCTAGGTGACGGGCGTGCACCATAAGAATTGTGACTTGGTCAATTTCGTGGAATTTATAGTTGAAAAATCTTGTTGTTACCCATATTTTCACGATGTGTTAGAGTAATTGAGCTGCTAGTCATGTTAGAAATCCTGCTTAGGCTACGTGTTGGTACTATTGGGACATATAGTGGTCGTGTTACACGTTGAATTATTTGCTTAATTTGCTATTTTGTACTCAGTCACAACTATTATTTGCATATTATGACTTAGTCTCTATTGTCCTTTATTTGATACATCATATCATCATTGTTTCATGATTCTACTAAGCCAGAGAGACATGAAAGATTAATGACTGAGTAAGGCAGAGGGTCTATTGTGAGTGATATTCATGGGATCGGGCTGCACACATGCTTTATTGATTCATGACAAGATTTGGCTTATCATTGTGCTTGGGCTGGAATGGCCCCTACGGAGTTAGCACATCCAAAGTTGGCGTAGTTGCTAGAATTTATTTATATTTGGGCTAGATCTGCCCTGGTTTATTTACATTTAGGTTGGATCTGCCATGTTCTGTATTGAGTTTTATTGCAAAACCTGAAAGCATGTCTAAATTCTTGTACCATTACTTGTAGATTATGAATTTCACACCATCATATTTTTCGTGAATTTTTATATTATTAATTCTGTATATGGGCCGTAATGTTCGAATCCGTCACTACTTTCAGTCCAAAGGTTAGATTTGTTACTTATTGTGTGGGTTGTATTCATGCTACACCCTACACCTCGTGTGCAGATACAGGTGTTTCTGGTCACGGTGATTGCTGATTCATAGAGTGTAGACATTCGGAGATCATCGAGGTAGCTATTTTGGCATCCATAGACAGTATTTCAGACTTGTGTTGTATAAATGCTCATGTACTTAGTAACACCCAGTGTTGGGAAAAACTTATGTATTGAGTTATGATATTCTATTTCATTTTATTAGATTTTTATTTTTTAAAACTATTTTAGTATATTTTAAAGTTGGAAGTGTTGTAAATGTCTGACTAGTCGGCTTGTCTAGTACCATGATAGAAGCCATCACGATATATTAAGTTTTGGATCGTGACAAGTTGGTATCAAATCCTAGGCTACATACCTATCACGAGTTATGAGCAAGTTTAGTAAAGTCTTGCGGATCGGTTCGGAGAAGTCTATCCTTTAGGAAACTTCACATTCTTGTATTCTTGTCGTGCGAATTTGTTGATTCCATGAACTAAACTTCTGTTATTCTATTCTCTCACAGATGGTTAGGACACGTGCTATCAGACAAGACGGACCACCACCAGTACCATCGGCTTGGGCCACGAGAGGCGGTGGTCGTGGTATGGGCATAGATGCAGCTCATACAGCAGTTAAAGTGGCACTTGCATATCGATGAGTTGCTCCAGCTCAGGAGCAAATACTAGATATGGTTGAGCTACTAGGGCCAGCTCAGGCACCAACTATGCCCATTGTGATTTTAGGCCTTCAAGAGGCTCTAGCTGAGATTTTGATAGCGTGCACTAGCCTTGCTCAGGCGGTTTTTATTCAGACCGCGCCAACAACTTCTTAGGCTGGGGAGTTACTCAAACTCCCCGCACATGTACTCAAGAGCAGATGATGTGGGACTTCAGACACTGGGGGTACTATTAGCCCAGTCGGTTGGAGTTGCTCAAGCCTAGGTGGGTTCCGTTATGACTGGTGACGAGCAGTGAGACGAGAGAGATTAGGGAGGCTCCAGCCTCCATCATTCATTGAGGCTGAGTCAGAGGATACCTAGGAATTTTTGGATATGTGCTAGTGGATTCTTCGTACGATAGGACTATAGATACCAGTGAGGTCTCATTCACTAATTTTCAATTTATCGGGGCTACATTCAGACGGTGGAAGACCTATGAGAAGCACATGCTAGTCGGTGCAACACCACTTACATGGCATGAGTTCTCCGTTCTCTTCTTGGAGAAGTTTTTTCCACAGACCAGCAGGGAGGAGCTTCACAGGCAGTTTAAACAACTATATCAGGATGGCAAGTCTGTGACCTAGTATGAGATGAGGTTCTCAGAGTTGGCTCGTCACCAGTTTGGTTGGTTCCCACTGAGAGGGAGAGGATTAAGAGGTTCATTAATGGCCTCTATTATCAGTACCGTTTTGTCATGACACGGGAAAGTGTATCAGGTGCTACATTCGACGAGGTAGTTGATATTGCTCGACGGCTATATATGATTCGTAGTTAGGAGCGTGAGGAGCGGTAGGCCAAGAGGCCTCGCAGTTCAGGTGGTTTCAATGGTGTTCCTTTTGGGGGACAGTCCTGCCACGGCAAGGGTCGTCCTTATAGTCTTGCTTAGATGACTCGTCCAGTGTATCGTGGTGCATCATCCAATCATGGTTTTGTAACACCCCATACATTCGGACAAGGTGTTGATATGTTAAATGGATATTATTTTGTTATCTAGACATATGAAGTCCTAGAGGTGCATAAGATTCAACAAAATCGACTAAGTTTACAAATGGTCCGTCTTCCAGTAGGATTTAGTGAAAATGTGTAAGTAATTTAGCAAAACACAATAGAAAAAAGTTGTAGACCTTTGAAATATCTTTCTAACGATATATTGTGGATCCCGAACGGATATATATGCAAAATATTATGTGCGTATTACAAAGCAAGACGCAATATGCATGCCCAGGTGCACGCACAGAGGGTCACATGTGCAGTCGTGTACTTGTGGCAGTGCTACTACCAGTTTGCATGGTCAGGTGCACGTTCAGGCATTTAGGTATGTGGAGGGGGGGGGCACTTGGGGGTCATTTTAAAGCACTACTTCATCCCCCACACCCCCAAAACACAAAAACTACCACTGGATGAATGATTATAGACTCTATGTTCATGAGATATGGTTCGTCAGCCCCAGATTTAGCAATAGGAAATATTAGTATTTCGTTTGGTAATGGTAGAGTTTTAGCTTTAAAAGACACATTATATGTACCTTCCGTTAGAAGGAGCTTTATTTCGGTTTCTAGCGCTATGATAGATGGTTACGACATTAATTTTCATGATATTGATAAATGTGTTATTACTCATTTTAAACATTATCTCTCTTTGGATACATTGATTAATGGTCTTTTTGTTGTTGTCTCTATTCCTAAATCGTTACAACCTAAAGAACTAAATTTTATTGATTTACCAAGTAAGAGAAAATGTTCTTCTGAATTGAGTGAATTATGGCACTTGCGTTGGTCATATAAATCTAAACAGAATTTCACGGTTGGTCAAGGATGGACCTTTAAGTTCATTGAAACTGGAGGCACTACCAACTTATGAGTCTTGTTTAGAAGGGAAAATGACAAAACGAAATTTCCCCTCAAAAGGAAATCGAGCAAGCAATAAGTTAGAGTTAATTCATTCTGATTTGTGTAGTCCAATGAATGTACAAGCAAGAGGTGGTTTAGAGTATTTTGTGACTTTCGCAGATGATTACTCAAAATATGGGTATATTTATTTGTTGCATAGAACCCACAAAAAAATTTGTTTTCCAGCAGTGATGCAAGAATCCGCAAAATAATGTTCTTTCTCCTTTTTTAAGTCTTAATGTTTTGAAAAGTTCAAAGAACTCAAGACTGAGACTGAAAAGTGATATAATAAACATATCTAAACACTACGATCTGATCGTGGTGGGGAGTACCTCTCTACGGATTTCATTGGTTATTTATCAGAATGTGGAGTACATCTCAATTATCTGCACCTAGAATTCCATAACAAAATGGTGTAGCTGAAAAAAGAAATAGGACTCTTATGAAAATGGTTAGATTAATGATAAGTTATTCCGATTCACCTTCGTCCTTTTGGTTACATGCCTTAGAAATGGCGAATTACGTTCTGAACTTAGTTTCTTCAAAGTTAGTACCTTTGACCCCTACAGAATTGTGGACTGGTGCAAGCCTAGTCTGCGGCATATTTGAGTTTTGAGTTGTCCAACACATGTGCTGAAAGGGAAAACGGATAAATTAGAGGCAAGAACGAATGTATGCGTGTTTGTAGGTTATCCAAAAAGGACAAAAGGTGGTTTATTCTATTGTCCTAAAGAGAAAAAGGTAATTGTTAGCACAAATGCCAAGTTTCTGGAAGAGGACTATTTGATGAACCATGTTCCTAAAAGTAAACTTGTTTTCCGGGAACTTAGAAAAGGAATGGAAACTCGGTCTTCTGAAAAACAAAACGACCATATCCAAACCCCGGAAGTCGATTTTGACATACCATTACATTTTAGTAGTGGGAGAAATGTCAATAGACTTAATGTCCTGCAAGAACAAGTGCCCAAAGTCATACTACCACAAAGTACTAGGAGTAATGTTGAGCAGGAAGAAGTCATTGATATCTCCGTGGATAACGTAGTTGCCACTGATGTAGTGCGTAGTCATTATGGGAGGGAAATAAGACAGCCAGTTCGTTATACACTCTTGGGAGAATAATATGATAGGATCCCTGATGAGCTTACCTCCGAACCTATCAATTACAACCAAGCTCTACATGATAAGGATGCCGATAAGTGGGTTATGTAGTTGATATTTTAACGGCACCAAAAGAAGATAGGAAAGACCCGGATTAGGCTTACTTGGTAAGAGCTAGCGAGACCAACAAGATGGCCATTAGATGTCTTTTTTGTAATAAGATTACAAATTGAGGAATCTAACGTCAAAAAACACATCTAATCGGTAGTGATCCAAATGTCGCATCTTGTCCTAAAGTTCCGGGGCATGTGAAGGAAGAATTGAAAGCATACCTTCAAAAAAAGAAAGAGTTAAAGAGTCAAATGATGCATGAACAAGAACTTTATAATCTTGATGATGATCATGAAACAGAAGAAAGTGACGATGCTTCGTCGCTTCCACAAAAGCGGGGAAAGATGCTTCCACCAATATCTTCTAGTTGTGGATCCCCATCTACTGGCAAGACCAAAGGTCCTATGGATTGTTATTTCCCGCAAAAATCTGGAGATAAGGGAGGAAAAAGTGGTAATCCTCAAGTTGATGCAAAAGAGATTTTGAGGGACCGTGTAGTTACTTGCTTTGCTCGGTGGATGTATGATGATGGCCTTCCTTTTAATTGTGTTAATTATAATGAAACTTTTGCTACTTTTATTGAGGCCGTAGGCCAATATGGCCAGGAATGAAGCCTCCAACTTATTATGTAGTTAGTGGGTCATATTTAAAAAAAAAGGTGGCAGAGGTGAACAAAATCGTGGAGGAACACAAAGTAAAATGGGACCAGTATGGTTGTTCTATTATGATGGATAAGTAGACAGCGAGAAATGGAAAAATGATCATCAATATCTTGGTTAATTCTCCTAAATGAAGCCTGTTTCTTGAGTCCGTTGATGCCAGCGACTCTTCAACTGATTCAACCAAAATGTACTCTTTGTTCAAGAGTACAATAAACTCTATTGGAGCAGAAAATGTTGTTCAAGTTGTCATGGACAACGCCAATGAAAATGTTAAAGCTGATGATTTGATGTCTGCTGCGTACCCGCATATCTATTGGAACCTTTGTGCAGCGCATTCTGTTAATTTGATCTTTGGTGATATTTTCAAGGAAAGACCCTTCAGTACTGTCTTTAATCAGGCAGTTAGAGTGCATTCATATATTGTTCAAAGGCCTTTATTATTGAACATGATGAAGAGATTCACTCAACAAAGAAGTTTGGTGAAAGACAAGATTTGCTACTGCTTTTTTGACTTTGGCTAGGATGTACGAGCAAAAAGGCAATTTGAAGAAGTTGTTTGTTTCAGAAGAGTACACTAGCAGTGCCTATGGAAGGGAAGCTCGAGGGAGAGAATCTGCAGATATTATACTTTCTACTTCATTCTGGAACAATGTGGTTCATGCATTGAAGATTGGTGGTCCTTTAGTTAAAGTGCTTCATTTGGTGGATGGGGAGAAAAGGCCACCAATAGGCTACTTGTACGAAGCAATTGATAGGGCAAATGAGGCTATTCGAGACTCTTTTAGTGATCAAAGAAAATACAAAAGAGTCTTTGAGATCATAGATAAAAGGTGGGATAGTAAGCTTCATAGCCCTTTGCATGCAACTGGACTTGTTTTGAACCCGGAACTGTTTTATGCCAATGAATAGAGGATTCTAGGAGATGATCCTTTGTGGACTGGATACTATGAATGCATTGAGAAGTTGGTACCTGAAGAATCCGTGCAATATAAAATCACAGACCAATTTAGTATTTATAGGAATGCTGAACAACTTTTTGGAAAAAAACATGGCCATTAGACAAAGAACGACAAAGTCACGAGGTGATCGAGTCCTTATATGTTGTTTTATAGTTAATAAGTTATTTCTTTATTAATATTATGTTTTGAAAATTTGTTCTACTTCTACAGTTGAATGGTGGAAGCAATTTGGTCATTCCACTCCAGATTTACAAAAGTTTGCAATCAAGGTTCTAAGTCTAACATGTAGCTCATCTGGGTGTGAAAGGAATTGGAACGTGTTTGAGCATGTAAGAACTAATAAGAAAGATTTAGTATATTGAGATAACTAAATTATATCTCAATTAGCCAAATCTTACTAATTATTTATTATTTGCAGATTCATACCAAAAAGAGGAACAAACTAACCTTGAAGCGTCTCAATGATTTAGTCTTCATTAAGTACAATAGAACATTGAGGCGTCGTTATAACGCTCGCGTGTGAGTCTGATGTATGATATGTTATGTACTAGACCTGATATCTTCTTTTCTGTTGGCATTGTTAAAACTTAAAAGATTTCAGTCTAATCCTGGAAGAGAGCATAGGACAGTGGTTAAGCATATAATCACGTACCTGAAAAGGACTAGAGATTACATGCTAGTCTACCATTTGGATGAACTTATGCCTATTGGGTACACTGATAGTGGATTTCCAATCAGATAAAGATTTTAGAAAGTCTATCTCAGGAAATGTATTTACTCTGGGAGGTGGAGCCATAAGTTGGAGGAGCATAAAAAAAAACTTGTGTCGCTGATTCCACCATGGAAGCTGAATATGTGGTTGCCTCTGAGGCATCCAAAGAGTTTGTTTGGCTCAGGAACTTCCTAAGAGAGTTGAATATGGTTCTCTCAATTCAAGCACCAATCACACTTTATTTTAATAATAGTGGTGCGGTTGAAAATTCAAAGGAGTCACGAAGCCATAAAAGAGCAAAGTACACTAAGCGTAAATATCATTTAATTTGTGAGATAGTGCAAAAAAGGGATGTCGTAGTCACCAAGAATGCGTTAGAGAACAACTTGGCGGACCCGTTTACTAAGAGCTTATCACAGAAGACTTTTGATAGGTATGTAGATGAAATGGGTGTGAGAATTGTAGATGCATGGTTATGAGTCTAAGTAGGAGATTGTGAGGACATACTATAAACCATGCGTATTGTTATAGTATTCTTTATGGAACAATTATTTATTTATTTATTCAATTCAATAAAGTTTTATTTTAAATAGATCATGTATTTATGTGTGTGTCCATTACTTATATAGTATATGATTTAGTGTATAGAGTTTAGCTTATACAAGAAAGATTAAATCATCGGTTCTTATAATTCATAAAGTTAATGTTCACAAGCTAATGATGAGATTGGACAAGCCATCGGAATGGTTGTAGCACAAGTAAATATAATTTACATTGATCATGGGAATGGTCTAATTCTAACTTCTTGTGCTAGTACATTTTGTATTTATTGAACGTATCAAGTAGAGATAAGTATCCTATACTGACTTAATAAAATAATTTCTCTAGTCCATTCAATGTACTTATATTCTTAATCATGATATAATTATTATTAGTTGTGTCTATCATTTATTGTTTTGATTTATTAAAAGGCGATATTCTTTCGTGGGTTAATAAGCCTGGTAAGTTGGACAATAATGATATACATCTGGCGAAGAAATAATTACTTGATAGAATCCATGTCTCAATTTTTTGAGATTGATGATACTCCTTTATAAAAGCTTATAAGTTTTCATGTGTAAACCCAGCCGGTGGATTTTGAATCCGACACATGAAATAAGTTAAGTGGAAGTGTAAAGGAAGTAATTAATAAACTAAATTGTCAGTAATTTAATTTGATTGGTTAGTATCTGAATCTTAGCATGGGGAGTTAAATAAGGTTTTATGGAAGAATTTTGAAATTGAAATAAGGAGTGAAATTACTAGTTTTTAGTGGAATAATTAGTGATTTATTATGGTAGAAATTAATTTCAACTTTGAAATTAATTCCATAAGAGGAAGCCTTGTTAATTTAATTCTGTGGTCCCTAACATGCCTGAATAATAGGAAATAAAGGAAACCGTTCCTTCGTGGAAGAAGAGAATCTAACAAGTTTTGAAAAAGTGTTTTGACCTAAAAACGCAGCTATATGTACATGGTATATAGGTGGTCGTTTTTTACACAGAAAAAATACACGTTTTTCTTCTTTGAATTTCGTCCACCCTAAGTTCTCTATTTTCAGTTTTTATTTGGGTAACACAGTAGAAGACTTTAGAAAATTGTTGAGGTCTTGCAATTGTGGAACTAGAGAAGGATATCGATTTGTTTTGTTCACGCTTTAAGAGGTAACTCTGTATAATTTTTGTACGTGCTAATTATTTAATTCACATGTGAATAAGATTTTGTGATTGCTTCCAATGCAATATATATTCCAACTAAGGAACACGCTCAGCTTGAGATGCTTATTATTATATTTTTATCAAGTAGAGGTGTTCAAATAAAAAAAATGGTCAATTTGATTTCTTTGTGACACTAATTCAAGTTTAAGGTGCAGAGACCATTTTGGTGTGAAAGTACAAATCTTGAATTCTAGAGGAACCGAAATGTAATTTTTGTCAAAGTTTGATTTTCATCCTTTTTCCTTACCAAAGAAATACACCATTCACGAATCATGTTTCCTTACAGCAGCTATATTTCAAATCCAAAGACAGAGGGCTCTTCATGGAAATTAATAAGTCAACATCGCATGGTGGTGGCCAATTCAAAAAGAAAATACTGCTGTTTTAACAATCTCTTCTACCCTTTCTCTCTTGCAGCTGACTGTTGCGTTTACTGGTACGTACTTTCATTTAGTGTTAAATTCTGAGACTTTTAATTGGATTTGCAGACATGTTCTTCAGTTTTT